>JBAMBJ010003231.1:0-16729 GCA_037043495.1 Drosophila recens | reverse complement strand
TCTTAATACTTAAAAAAAAAATGTGCACACAAACTTTCAGATCGATTCGTCAATAACTTTTCGAGCTAGGAATCCCGCAAGTTACAAAAAAATCGTTTCGAGATAAACGCATTTAAAAAAACGTTAATATCTTTGGAACTATTTGGAAATTCGTTCTAAAACTTTAGCTACATATTCTTGAATAGTTCTACTATCAATTTATGAAATAAAAAAAACAACGATTTCTTGAACCATCTTAACTGGATTCCCCCCTTAAGAGACTATGCACAAAGTTAACTGAAGGTAACATTACTATAACTTTTAAAATAAAAGTTACAAAAACAATATTTTTTTTAACATAATAATATATTTGTTGATACTAATAAAATAAATTTTATTTCTTTTTCCGTAAATTTTATCTTCGATCTCTGTCTATAAGTCAAATTTGTGCATCACTCCAACTAAAAAAATAAAATTTCGACTAGCTATACGAACTGAAGAAGAACTAATTTAAAATTCAAACGAAAACAGGTTAATAATACTAGATTGTGAATGCGTTTGAAGCCTTTGTTTTTACCTTTTACATTATTTTGTGGGGTGAATTTTGTATAGATTTTGTTTTCTTTATTTTATTTTATTTTACTTTTGTCAATTTTTTTTTTAATGCTTTATAATATTTGATTTATGTGATAGATAATGCTTTATATGCGTTTAGGTTTTTATAAGTAGTTTCAAAACTTTTATCATTGTTATTAATATTATTATTAGTAAATGTTTCATATATATTTTTTTTGGTGGAAAAAAGAAGAAGTAAATAAGCAAGAGAAGAAATGGCGTATGTTTAATATTTTGGTGAACAATTGAAAAAAAACAACATAAAAGAACGATCAAGTCAATCGAGTTATCATCATATAATCATATACTATATAATACACACATACATATAGTATATATATATAAATTTAGAGATAGATATAGAGAGGAAGACAATAATATATATCCATGAATGTACAACAATTTGTTAGAGAGAGAATGTTATACATCATATGGCTGAGTTGTATATATTTATATTTAGTATATGGGCGATTATATAGAGAATTAGTTAAGAGAGTGATTATAAGAGTTTATAAAAAAGGTTAAAATACATGATGAATTTAACTGGTTTTATTTGAAAACTCTTTAGGGTTTGGGGGGAATTTCAACGCTCATTACTTTGATTTTTGTTTAGTAAATTTAAGATCATGCATTTGCATTACCTTATCCTTTTTGGCTTTCTTGCGTGCGCTCTTCAACTCACGCTCCGCATCGCTGCTGTTGCCCTCATCATCATCCTGATCCTGTTCCAAATCCTTATCCTTATCGCTATCGGCGCTATCGCTGCCACTGTATTTCCGCTTACGGGATTTCTTCTTTTTCGATTTACTGCAAGTAGAATGTTTACAATTTGATAAGTTTAATCTTTGCTTATACACATGTATAACTGAAATAGAGGGGACTCTATTAGTTCATCTATTAATTTTTGGTCTGTCTAACTCCCATTTTCAGCAGCAAGAAGTTTTGTTTTTTTTGTTATAGGTTTGATTAACTTGTGGTTTAAGTGCTTTACCTTCAATCGAAATACTGCTCAAAATTGCATTGTCTTATTTAAATAGTAGTAGGTAATAATAATAATAGAAAGAAAGATGAGAAAGTAATTTGCTTTTAATTTGTTGCAAACACAGTTGGAATTCTTTTTATTTGTTTCCTTCTTAAACTTTATGCTTGGTTTATTTGTTGTGCGTGTGTGTGTGTGTTGGGTGTGTGTAGTTTTCTAGCTGGTTTTCAATTTGACAACATGATAAATAATATAATCGAATTTCTACTTACCCATTTTATTTTTTTTGGTTATTATAAAAATGAAATGATATGTGAGTTAGGTAGTGTGTGTGTGTGTTTGTGTGTGTTCTTTTGGTTGTGCGAGTGTGTTTTTAAAATATAGATCAGCGGTGGGCACGAAATCTGAATTCGGGAGCACTAAAACAACAACAATATTAGAGTCTACCTAAGTTTTAAGCAGTTGCTGCTCCCGGAGCCACTGCGTGCCCACCACTGATATAGATAGTCAGAAAGGAAGATAGATAGATACAAATAGATAGTAAGAGAGCCCATAGAACCCTACGCATAGTTATTACGGAAATAAAACGAGTTTTACTGTCGACAATCAAGTGTTCACAAAGTTTTATCTATTTGGAAAACGCATTTGAAACATTTCAATATCATACATTATTTCATTTTGTTATTTGTTTATAAGTGTTTTGTTAATTAATTATAAGCTCATTTATAAACTAAACTTATATGTGTGTTTGGTGTGTGTGTGTGTTTGTTTATGCAAATTCATTAGTACATAACTTTTCGCTTCTTTTTACTTTCTTTCTCATATGAGTCCCTTTTGTGGTATCAGTTTCATTTTGAGTTTCAAATGCAATGTAAAAGAAGGAGTAGAGACGGAAAAACACAAAAATTGATTAAGCAGTTGTTTTGTTAGTTTTTTTTACAAGTTTTTCAATTTTTTCATTTCATTTTCTCACGTTTTTCAACAACAACAAACAACAATATAGTAGTATATAGATAGATAGATCAGGAGACTAAATAAATCAAGACTAACTAATAAACAGTTTTACAATGAAACTAAAAAAAAATACATTTTATGACTTTGACAAAGTTGAAAATAAAGTTTTAATAAACTATACATAGATCGATTTGAACAGAGGTCTACAATTTTAAGAGGATTCTTCGTTAGCTTCGTTTCCTTTCCACTTCTTACCTTTCTTTCTTGTGCTTTTTGGACTTTTTGTTCTTCTTGTCCTTTTTGCGCTCTGGACTTGCCGAACTGCAAGGCAAAAGAAATCAAATATTAGTTGCTAGTTGAATACATTTTAATTTTGTTTATAATTAACCTTTCCCTGGCGCGCTTCTTTTTCTTCTTTTTGTCCGACTTGGAGACATGTTCGCGCTCATCGCCACTGTTGGCCAACGCATCCTTGCCAGCTGTGGGCTCATCCCGCTCCCGGGATGGCGTACGCAACAGAGCATAACGTTTGCCCGTCTCCTTGTCCTTGCCTCCTGCTGCTGCTGCGGCCGCTGCCGCCGCTGCGAGGCTTTCACGCTGCGCGTCCAGCTCCTTTTGCAGTGCCACGCTCTTGGCCAAATCCTCTTTGGCCTTGCGATCGCTGTCGAAGCTGCTGCCCTCCACAAAGTACTCGGATATGTTGAATGCCTCGCGCAACTTGGCGTTCTTCTGCTGCTGGGCCTCAGCTATTTGATGTGTTTCACGCACGCTGCAAAAGAAAAGCAAATAAAAGATTAGTTTGGATTTAAGGCGAGACTTGCAACTAAGAGTTAAAGTTTAAATAAATGCTTAAGAAATAGTAAGATTAGTTAAAATATCCAAGTTGTACTTATTTTGTTTAAAATATGCTGAAAAGGATTAATCTTTTATATAAAAATTAATTTTTCACATATTTGATCTATAAGCATATGATATGAAGCTATAATTTAATTTCAAATTGAAAATTTGTAAGATAAATTATTATTATAATAATTAAAAATAACAAAAATAAAATAAAAAAGAATTTAAATTTTTAAAACTATATTTTTTTAAATTTTATAATGTTAAGATTAAAAGCAAGAGTTGAAAATAATTTTATATATCAATAGTCAAAAAATTGTTATTTAATTTTAGTTCAAAAAATTACAACAAATATGTATATTATTAATAAAATTAAAAATAAGAATTGTTTTAATGATTCTTAAATATAAAAATGAATATTCAAGTATCATATTATTTTTAATTTCTAGAATATTACTTAGATTAAAAGCAAGAGTTGAAATTTATTTTATAAAGTAAAAATCAGCTAATTATAATTAAATTTGTATAAGAAAAATTATAAAATAAATATATTTTTAATAAATAAAATAAACAAAAATTATAAAATAAATATATTTTTAATAAATATAAAAAGTGATTTTTAAGTACATATATTATTTCTAATTTTTATAATATAATTTAAATCAAAAGTAAGAGTTGAAATTAATTTTATAAAATAAAATTAGAAAATTATAGTTTAGTTTTAATATGAAAAATTATAAAATAAATCTATTTATAAAAAAAAATTTAAAAGTAAAAGTGGTTTTAAGGATTTCTAAATATAAAAAGAGACTTTTAAGTATATTATTTCAAATTTCTAGAATATTATTAAGATCAAAGGTGAGAGTTGCAATTAATTTTATATAATAAAAATCAACAAATAATTTTTATATTTATTTTTGAAGTCCCTAGTTAAGGTTCAAAACCAAGGATTGGGACTAGGATAGACTACCTCGCCACCGCTGCACTGCCCGCGCCGAGGAGCAATGTTTCCAGCCATGTGCTCGACGAATGCTTCAGTAATTCGAGCAGCGCCGGCAGCGCTTTGTTGCCACGCTCAATGATATTGATTTTAGTGGATTGTCGACGAGTGTGTTGTTGTTTCATCAATTCCCGTTGGCAGCAGCTGGCATCAGCTGTTTGCTGGCTGTGCTCCGCCTTCACCTTCGCCGCCTCCTGTGGGCAGCATTGCGTCATCATTGCTGGACTCTGGCAGACGCAGGCGCAGTCGTTGTGCGTCTTTCTGGCCATTGCTGGTCGCCTGTTCTTCTTGGCGCCGCTTGCCAAAACCGGCCGCAATGGCTTGAACTTCTTGGCCACAGCCGCATAGTTAAGTGCCGCCGCTGTTGTTGTTGTTGCTCCTGTTGTTGTTGTTGTTGCTCCCTGTGCCGTAAAGTGGAAACTCTCATACTTGGCTATATACTCGCGATTGTCGTGCTGAAAGTATTGTGCCTTGCATTTCCTGCTAGATCCACACCCAATTATAGCCTGACTTGTGTTGTTGTTACTGCTATTCTGATTGTTGTTATTGTTGTTCTGATTGTTGTTGTTGCAGCCGGTTGCGTGTCCTGCGCGTTTGCGACGCTTGCGTCGCTTCTTGGCCTTAACCACATGCAACGTGGTGGATGCTTTTGTAGTCGCTGTCGTGGTGGAGGAGGAGGAGGTGGAAGTGGCAGTTGCCATTGCCGTTGCCATTGCAGTTGCCGTCGCTGTGGTTGTTGTCGTCGTGTTGTTCGTGTAGATTTCCGAGCAGAGCATTTCGTGTGTGGAGAGTTCAAGTGTCTCTTTTTATAAGGGTTGCAACTTGCAAAGAGGCAAGTGGATGTTTTTTATGCCAAATGCAAAGAGCGCTTTCTATGGCTTATTACATTTTCTTTATATTTTATTTATATAAATTTAATTATTTTTAAGTTTTGAAATATACTTTATATTTGTATGAAATATTATAAAATTTTCTTTTAATTTTATGTATATAAATTTAGTACTTTTAAATTTTTAAAAGTACTTTTTTTTGTATAGAATATTAAATTTCCACAATTTGAAAAGGAAGACCGCGGATGTTTTTTTTAAATTTTTTAGGATTATTTGTAATAAATTACATATACTATTTTTTGTTATTTTTAAGTTTTTTAATGTACTTTTTTTCACTTTTTTGTATAGAATGTTTTTTGAATTTGTTTTTAATTTTATGTATATAAATTTAATACTTTTAAGTTTTTAAAAGTACTTTTTTTTTGTATATAATATTAAATTTCCACAATTTAAAAAGGAAGACCGCGGATGTTTTTTAATTTTTTAATATTATTTGTAATAAATTTTATTATTCTTTCACAATTATTTATATTATTCTTTTATAATTGTAATTTTTATTTGTTATTCTTCTTGGATTCCGCAATTTGTTTAGGAAGAGCGTTGATCATAAAGTATTAAATAGTATACTTAACTAATTGTATTTTTATTTTATTATTTAATAATTACTTCAATGTCTTTGCCCACAATTTGTTTAATTTTTCAGTTATAAAACGTTATATTTTTAGATAATTGTTGATATTTTGCCACAATTTATATTATTTATATATGTTTTTAAACTTTTATATTTTTCCACAATTTGTTTAGGAAGAGCGCCGATTTAAATATATAAAATATTACTTTTAATTATAGTTTTATTCCACAATTTATTTAGGAAGACCGCGGATTTAAATATATTTCTTTGTATATATATCTTATTAATTTAAATTTTATGCTTTGCGCTTTTATAAAAATTTTTTGTTTATTATTAAACACGTTTGTGAATTTATGTAAATATTTATTTTATTAATTTATTTGCCATATAAAAATATTTTATTTATTTATTTATTGTTTGGAAGACGTTGGATTATATTTTTATATAAATTTAAACACTACATTTGTGTTTATTCACTGCTTTTCTTTAACATTTTGGAAGACGTTGTGTTATATTTATATTTTATATTATAATTAATTTAATTAACATTTGTTATGCTAATTAATTACTCCGTTTGGCAACGCACACGTTTGACTCCGTTTAGTGACTAAAACTAAAACTAATTACAAGCTAAGTTTGGAAGACTTATTTAGTGATTTGTTGCTTTCAGTTTAGTGGTTCAAGTGTGGTGCTCACATTACAGTGTCTTTTAATTATCCACTCTGCTCCATTTCGACACTTAACACTTGCTTTTTAATTCATCCACAATGATAGCAACCACTAGTTTCATTTTAAACGACAGACAACGACGCTGCTAATCCGCTGGCTGATGGATTCCTCCTCGATTCTCCCGCCTCCTCCTGCCACAGTTGCATGCATTTCCATGTTTTCTTCGATTTGTGCTCCTAGTTGAAAACTTAAAGGGCTTCATTTGCATTTGCCTTGCCCACATTTTCAACGGCTTTTCATGCTTGCCACTTTCTGTGTCGTCTATTGATTTTTCCAGCACCACAGGCAGTGCTCCTGGAAGGCTCTGTGACTCCTGTTTGTGCAGCCATCACATGTCGTTGTCAAGGTTTCTTTTTAACAGGTAGTTTTCTTATTTATATATTATTTATAAATTATAATTTATATTTCTATAATTTATTTATATATTTATAATTTTCCTGAGCGCGTCTGCCAAGCGCTTTTTAATCTGTGCATTGGCTTTGGAAGACTTGATGTGACTGAGAGAGAAAATCTTTGCAGCAGCTTTTATTTTCTCTACAACTCGACTCCAGTGTTTTGATTGGCAGCGGGAGCAGCAGCAGGAGTGGGAGTGGGCGTGGGTTTGGGTGGTGGCTCTAACGCGTGCTGTGCGCGCATGTGGATTGCAAACTAATGCCCGTTGACAGCTGGCAGAGATTTTGACACGCGTTTTTAGTTGAAGCGTTTATTGATTTGTCAACTCTGGCGCTCAATTTGATGTTTAAATTACATAATTCCAGCTTAAGTTTAGTCTTTAGTCTAATCATACTTACGCTACGCGTCCAAATTCATCCTTGGCCAAATCGGTTTTGCCTTGTCCCATTAATTTCTGACGATACGAGTCCACCTGCGCTTTGATCTCCTCCGGCGTACGTCTGTTTGGAGCACACAAAAAAGTTAACAATTAATATAAACACATTTTTTTATTCTTGCAGTTAAATTTTAAGTTTTTTAAAGTTATAGTATTATATTACTTAATTTTATTTTAATTTTTATCAATTCATTTGGTCAACTGATTTTAGTTGACAATCAAAAAATAAATAAATTCTTAAATTTAGACAGCTTGTTGTACCTTGTAGACTTAATTTTTACTGAGTTTTAAGTAACAAAATGAAACTTTTAAAATGCAGTTAATTCTTTTTTATAAACTTGCACTATTTTTTAAGTGCGGTAGCATTAAAAGTTGTCCGTCTTGTGGCTAGATGCGGATGTGCTCTATTGAAATAAACTCTACAACTGAAATGCAATTTTTCACCACCAGCTCAGTTAAGTTTAGTTTAGTCCAGGCACCGGAAGAGCGTCAGAGCGCTGGCTGAGGAGCAGTGTTGCCAATTTAGCTATTTTTCCGAGAGATTTAGTGGGTTGCAATTGGCAAATGCGGTATAAATTGTTAAACAGCGGGTAGCGGGAATTTTAGCTACTTCAAAAATAATTTTAGCTTTTTGAAAACATCTGGTAACTTCATGTATTTTTATGCTTTACGAAGCCACACTTAAATAATTTGTAGTACTTTTTCCATTTGAATGGTAAAAAAACAGCGATAAGCCAAACGAGCATTAAATTTTTATCGTTTTTAACTATAAAATCAATTGAATCGATCGGTAAAAATGCGTAAAATATATACAGTGGTCCACTAATGTCTTCATTCCCCCTAACTTTGTCAAATTTTTGTATAGTAAAAAGATTGGATGCAGATTACTTAATTAATCATCTATTCATTTAAATTCCGTTTGAATGATGCAAAAATTTCCTTAACCCATTAAGTACCCATGGAAAATTTTTAAATTTTTTTGTAAGTGTATCTTTAAACTTTTTCCTCGGTCCCAAACAAAAAATATTTTAATGCAAAGAAAAATTCTTAAAACAATTCTAAGAGTGATTGAAAAAAAATTTTAAAAATAACTTCGCTAGTATTTTTTATGATTTTTTGAAAATTGCTAAAAAGCCACTTTTTGTATGAAAAGGGGGAAAAGGGGTTAAAATAGTAATTTTTAGCAAATTTTAAAAAGTCATAAAAAAATATAAGCGAAGAGATTTTTAACATTTTTTTTTTGCATTCACTCCTAGATTTGCTTGAAGAATTTTTTTGCATCAAAATATTTAAAAAACACAGGATTAAATCAATAAAAATATCGGTTTACTACTCTAGCGTTTTTTTAGCTATCAGCAATTTTTTAAAGCTATTTTCAGCTTTTATTAGAGGCTATTTTGGCTATTTTATGTCCTGAAGAGTTGGCAGCACTGGTGGGTAGGAAGGGGTGGGTGGTGTGTGGTACCCAAGGTGGTTGGTGGTGGCTGCCAGGCGCGTGTGCGTTGCGTTCGCTCTCAGAGCTACCAGGCGCCGAATGTAAACACAGCCAACAACAGCAACAACAACAACAGCAACAGCAACAACAATGTAAATAGTAGCACGCTGCTGCTGCAAGGGATTGCTGCTGCATTCACAGAATGTGCAGAGAGTTTTGGCCACCGGTGTTATATAATAACAGCAATATTGCATTACATGTTGTGGACTGCTGTTATGTTTAATTGCTTCAGTTTTTTTTGTTTGCTCTTACCCTTGTTTCTCGAGAATCTCCTCGAATTCAATGCACTTGACCTCGATCCTACGCTTGCGATCGTGATCCAGTATCTCCTTGTTGGGTGGCCGATTGAGTTGTGCGTCCAACTTTTTGGAATCGTCTTCGGCACGATAGTCCTTGTCCTTTTTGCCCGGACGCACAAACGCCCAATTCCGTTGCACATGGCCATTGGTGCCGGAGCCGCGCGGCGTGGTCAGCCCAATGCCGTTGTACATCTTGAGCAGCGCTCCTTACTGTTTTTGCTTGCTGCCTTTGATGCGTTAAACGTTTATTCTTTGCGGTTGCATTCAGCGTTCCAAACGTTTCCAGAATTGCAGCTGCTGCTGCTGCGCCAAATGTGCAATTTGCAAACACAAGAAAAATCGATTTTGGCTGTCGACAGACGACGCGGTCAATGCAACCGTGTGTATCGATATATTTCTATATCGTGCGTTGTTATCGATAGTGTCAATTGCAAATGGTAAACAAAAAGTGTGGGAAAACTTATTTTTCTTGTGTTGATTTTTAGTTAATTAATAAAAATTATGCAGTCTGATGCAAAAAATGACGTCGACAATACTGAGCTGCAATTTGCAAACACAAGAAAAATCGATTTTGGTGTCGACAGCCGACGCCGTCAATGCAACCGTGTGTATCGATATATTTATATATCGTGCGATGCTATCGATAGTGTCAATTGCAAATTGTAAACAAAAAGTGAGGGAAAACTTATTTTTCTTGTGTTGATTGTTAATTAAGTAAACAAAAATTATGCAGACTGATGCTAAAAATGACGTCGACAATGCTGAGGAGCCCACAAAAGTAGTTTTCAAGAAATCTAGCCGCAAGAATCTGCGCCAACGCAAGAATTCCGATGACGGCGATAAAGAGGAACAGTGAGTAAATAAATTCATATGTTTGTGTGTCATTTACATATATGAAAATCTATCAAATCAGGCTCACGCTGGATGAAATCAAGGAGCGGCAACGTTTGCGACAGCGTCCCAATGGCGTCAGCCTGGTGGGCCTGGCGCTGGGCAAGAAAGTGGCGCCCGAGGAGGAATTGGCCATCAAGGATCCGTTTAATGTGAAAATGGGTGGACTGGTCAACATGCAGACACTGAAATCGGGCAAAATGAAGGAGGCCGAGGATGCCTACGACGTGGGCATCGGTACACAGTTCTCGGCCGAAACAAACAAACGCGACGAGGACGAGGAAATGATGAAATACATTGAGCTGGAGCTGCAAAAGCGCAAGGGCGGCGGATCGGATGACAAGTCAGCGGATAATGACGACGCCGATGCCCACAAATATCTAACGCCCGAAGATGCCGCGCTCTACGCACTGCCCGATCATTTGCGACAGTCGTCGTCACACCGATCCGAGGAGATGTTGTCCAACCAAATGCTGAACGGCATACCCGAGGTGGATCTGGGCATTCATGCCAAGATACGCAACATTGAGGCAACGGAGGATGCCAAGCAGAAGCTGCTGCAGGATGCCAAAAACAAAAAGGATGGACCCTCACAATTTGTGCCCACCAACATGGCCGTTAACTTTATGCAACACAATCGCTGTAAGCTATTCCCCATCAACTGATCCAGCTGCTTCTATAATAAGTATTCTTCCTTGCAGTTAACATTGAGGAGAACAACGAACAGCGTCGGCGGAAACGTGAGGAAAAGGAAGGCAACAACAACAAAGCAGCGCATCATCACACGAATCCCAATGGCGTCAAGCGGGCAACGGATGATTATCACTATGACAAGTTTAGAAAGCAATTTCGCCGTTATTAATAAAAAGTACAAATATTTAAATAATAAATTTCATAGCTTTATTTTACTAATTTGAAAAATTGCTTAGTTTTATTTCAGTGGTGGGCACGCAGTGGCTCCGGGAGCAGCGGCTGCTCAAAACTTAGGTAAACTCTAATAGAGTTGCTGTTTTATTTTTATTAATTTGAAAAATGAAGAAAATAAATGGATATGTCCGGATTAAGAGGCTATATTCCTCGATAAGACCACGGTTTCCAGTTCTGAAATAAGACAAGATGTAAATTGATTAGTTTAAATATGTTAAAACAAGTTTCTTAATATGCTGCTAGTTAATTAATCAGTAATTTGGACAAAAATTGTTTTCATAGCAACGCATGACTGAAGCTCAACGAGATTCCTACTAGGAAAATCATCACATAGGAAGAAAAGGAATAGGAGAAGTAAATTCAAGTCATACACACCTTATAAATAAGACAGCATTGATGATGGTCATCATATTGCTGTGGGAAAACTGTAAGTAATAAAATAAAACTCTAGATTAATTGAGAAATCGGTTTAAGATGTAATGTTATTAAAGATAAGTTAATCAGTAATTTGGACAAAAGTTGTTTTCATAGCAACGCATGACTGAAGCTCAACGAGATTCCTACTAGGAAAATCATCACATACAGTTAGTCAAAAAATTCTTTACACTCCCTAAAAAAAATAAAATTTAATATTTTGACTCTGAATAAGAAAAAAATAGCTTATTATATATATTTGGAAAGGTCGTTTAATTTTCGATTGAATGACACAAAACTTTCCGTAACCCATTTAGTACCCTTCGAAAATTTTAAACTTATGTAAAACTCACTTTTCAAAACTTTTTTCCTCGATTTTTTACAAAAAACATTTTGATGCAAAAAATTATTGGAACAATTTTAAGAGTTACTGGAAAAGAAAATTTTTAAAAATATTTTTGCTAGTATTTTTGATAATATTTCGAAAATCTAAAAATTACCATTTTAACCCATTTTTCCCAATTTTCATGCAAAAAGTGCCTTTTTCGAAGTTTAAAAAAAAAGGTAAAAAATACTAGCAAAAATATTTTTGAAAATTTTCTTTTGCAGTTAATCTTAGAATTGTTCAAGAATTTTTTTTGCATCAAAATATTTTTTGTGAAAAATCGAGGAAAAAAGTTGAAAAAGTAGACTTTTGCAAAAATTCAAAATTTTCCATGGGTACTCAATGGGTAAAGGAAATTTTTGCATCATTCGAACGAAAATTATATGACCTTTCCAAATATATATAATAAGCTATTATTTTCTTATTTAAAGTCAAAATTTTACATTTTTAAGGGAGTGTAAAGTGTTTGTTGACAAACTGTAGATAGAAAACACGAAATAAAACTAAATTCAAATCACACACACCTTATAAATAAGACTTCATTGATGATTATTCATATTCCTGTGGGAAAACTGTAAATAGTAAAATAAAACTCTAGATTAATTGAGGAATTGATTAAAGATGTAATGTTATTAGAGATAAGTTAATCAGTAATTTGGACAAGTTGTTTTCATAGCAACGCATGACTGAAGCTCAGCGAGATTCCTACTAGGAAAAATCATCACATAGATAGAAAACAAGAAATATAACTAAATTCAAGTCATACACACCTTATAGAAAATGTAGCAAACAAATTGCAGTCAAAAAATCATAAAAACTAGAAAGAAAAATTAAATAGATTAGTAGAAGAAATAATTTGCAATTGGTTTTCAAATTGAATTACCTTTGTTAAAGTAATTCCGATTAATATTCCTGAAAGTGACTGAAAAGAAAAGAGTAATACCAAAAAACTAACAGCAAACAAATTCCTTAATTTTGAGTGGTGTTTTTTTGTTTGTTTATTATACCCAGAGACAACATTGAAACGTTCGTTCCTCGCTCTAATCGTGTCAGCTTAGTTATTATTTTGTATATAGACAATGTTTATATGATGCCGATCTTGTTGGCGATATCGAGAGCATCGTAGTCACGCGCCAGGCGCACATAAGCCTTCTTCTGACCATCGGGTCTGATCAGAATGTTAACCTTGGCCACCTTGATGTCGTAGAGCTTACGGACCGCGGCACGCACATGGTTCTTGTTCGCGCGCAGATGTGTGAGGAAGACCAGAGTGTTGTTGTCCTCGATCTTCTTCATGGCTGCCTCCGTGGTCAACGGATACTTGATGATGTTGTAAGCATCCATGCGGTTCCTGGTGGGCACCGACTTCCTGGGGTACTTGGGGTTGCGGGGCAACTTCAACGTGGTTGGACGACGGAAGTGCACATTGGTGCGGATCTTACGCGTGCGTGTTCCAAAAGCACCCTTGATGATCTGTTCAAGATTGATAGAGAATAGTTGTTATCAGTGTTGCCAATTTAGCTATTTTCCCGACAGATTTAGTGGGTTGCAACTGGCAAATGCGGGATAAATTGTAAAACAGCGGGTAGCGGGAATTTTAGCTACTTCAAAAATAATTTTAGCTTTTTGAAAACATCTGGTAACTTCATGTATTTTCCTGTTTTACGATGCCACACTTGAATACTTTGTAGTATTTTTTCCATTTGAATGGCACAAAAACATCGATAAGCCAAAAGAGCATTAAATTTTATCGTTTTTAACTATGAAATCAATTGAATCTATCACAATCCGATCGGTGAAAATGCGTAAAAAAAATTCTTAAAACAATTCTAAGAGTGATTGTAAAAAATTTAAAAAAATTACTTCGCTAGTATATTTTATGATTTTTTTTGAAAATTGCTATAAAGCCACTTTTTGTATGCGAAGTTGGAAAACGGGGTTAAAATAGTAACTTTTAGCAAATTTTATAAAGACAAAAAAATATTAGCAATGAATTTTTTCAATTTTTTTTTGCATTCACTCCTAGAATTGTTTGAAGAATTTTTTTGCATCATAATATTCCAAAAACACTGGATTAAATCAATAAAAATATCGCTTTACTATTCTAGCGTTTTCTTTAGCTATCAACAAATCTTTTTTTTTTTATCTATTTTTAGCTTTTTTCAAAGTCTATTTTGGCTTTTTCATGTCCCGAAGAGTTGGCAACACTGGTTGTTATAGTATTATAGTAATTGTTGCCATTACTTTTCCCACTCACCTTGGTCTGCACCTTCTTGGCGTTCAACAAGGCAACAGCCTTAGCCTTGGCCGTACCCTTGGTGGGCTTGGCGCCGGCCTTAGCAACGGGCTTCTTGCCCTTGGCCGCAGCACGTGCCTTGGCCGAGAGCTTGGCGAGCACAGATTGGGGCTTCTTGCCAGCGGCGACCTTCTTGCCGGCGGCGGTCTTGGCCTTTGGCTTGCTGATGGCCTTCTTCACCGCGGGCTTCTTGGCAGCAGCGGCAGCAGCTGGCTTCTTGGCAGCACCAGCGGCAGCGGGCGCGGGCTTCTTGGCAGCGGGCGCAGCTGCCTTCTTGGGTGCAGCAGCAGCGGCAGGCTTGGCTGCAGCTGGTGCCTCCTTCTTGGCAGCAGCGGGCGCCGCGGCGGCAGCCTTCTTCTGCTCCGGCTTCTTATCGCCGGGCTTGGCTATAAATAGAAATCACAAAATTAAAACATGGTAAACAGAGCTGCAAAAAAGTTGGGTTATGCACGAATCAGCAGTCACTATTTTTTATTTTCATCTAACAATTACATTTCACATGTAAATAGCATGCATATTCTGCTTGTATTAAACACTTGGCAGCTCAACACACTCAATGTACAATAAAAATCAATGGAGTCTCCATCAAACCGCACGTGGCGTAAACATGGCGATACATTTTGACTCATATTTCGCTTAAATTTTACGTTAAACACATTTCTGCACATTGCTGCTTAAAGCGCTTGTTTTAGCCTTGCTTTTGGTATTAATTCCACACATTTTAAATGCATTTTTATATGAAAAATGCTTACCGGATTTCTCGGTTGGCTTTTTAGGTGGCATTTCTACGAGAAAAAGAAATGAAAAGGAGAACTAAGGGGCATTGTCAAATCAGCGGAAGCCCATTTTGACAGTAGCGTGGCCAGACATTCCTATAAGTGGCAACGCCAAACAGCGAGCAGTGGCAACACGGTTGCCACTTAAAAATATTAGATTGAGCCAAAAACAGACAAAAAATGAGCTAAATTGACTAAAAAAGAGCCAAAACTTTTTTTTGCAGTTCATTTGATTTTTGCATTTATTTAAATAAAAATAATTTCGTTCACAAACACTTAAAGCAATAACACATATTCACATTTTCATCTTAATTTAGTGATTATGTTATTAAATAAAAATACATATTTATTTTTCAACCCAAAACTATACAAAATAACTGATTCTGAACTGATGAAAAAAAGAGCCAAATCGAAAAATAAAGTGCCAGTTTTGGCGCAAAAACGCCAATTGTGGTAACCGTGGTGGCAATAAAGTGGCCACTTCGTATGCACATATGGCAACGCTGCGCATAATTTTTAAAGATGGCAAGACTGGCGTTTGAATTTCAAAATTTTTATTGGCGCGAACTTTACAATATAGGTTAATTAAAATTAGATAAAATTATAAACCTAAGCGCATGTCAGCACGCACAACCACTTTTTTGTTTGCCAGAACGGCTGCCAAAATAGCTGCGTAAATCTATAAAGTGAAAATTTGATTAAAGTACATTTCCTTGTGAATAAAAATTCTGTCTACCAAATATTTGCGATTTTTCTGTTGTTTGTGCCGTTTGTTGCGGTATTGCTGTTGTGCTGAATGCTTTCAATTGTTGCTGCACTGCTGCTTCAAAAGCCAGTGCAGCCAAACGTTGGAAAAACTCGGTGATTTTGTAGCCGGAACGCGCGGAAACCGACCAATATTCAGCCTGCAATTCAGAAGCTGCCACGCCCGCCACACGCTCCATGCGCATGAACTCCTCCTTGGTCTGGGAGAAAAGTTGGGATTTTTGTAAATATATGTAAATATTTAAATTATGTGTGCAGTGAATTTACCAGCAGATCTGCTTTTGTGCCCACCAGGAATATCAAAGGCTTTTGTGCTGTGTTGTTGTAGTTTAGGGCATTGGAGAGCCATCTTTTGGCGGACTCGAGTGTCTCATGTTTGGACATATCATAGGTGGCAACGATGACTGCAAGAGAGAGAGTGAGGGATACAAAAATTAGTTCCTTAGTATGGTAACGCTATTTTGAACTTGAAAACAAAGGAATAAAGTTTAATTATTTCTTTAATTAAAATTTAAGCTACTGAATGAGATGTTTATTTTTTTTTATTTATTTATAAAATAGGCTTAATTTTCAAACTTTTATTTGAAAATTGTAAAATAAATGTCATGCTGTAACTAATTTTTTAAAATTAAAAAAAAGTGTTATTAGGCAACTTATTTAGATACAAATTATAATTTTACATTTTAAAATGTAAATACAACTTATTAATTCTATACCCACCACTGGCATTGCGATAATAGGCGCCCGCTATGCACTTGAACCGCTCCTGACCCGCCGTGTCCCACCTGCCAGTGAGAATATTAAAATAAATAAAAAATGTATAAATTAATAATTAAATAATTCAAGTTGATAATTTTTCAGTTTATAATATAAACTTTATACTCACATCTCCAGACTAAAATTGTGACCGAGTATATTGAAATTTTCCAGCTCAAAGTCAACGCCAATTGTGGCCTTATAATTCGACTGAAACTTGTCGTAGCAAAATCTAGTCAAGTGTTAAGCGACAGTGAGTCAAAACAAGCAAACAACGGAGGGAGTAAAAACAATAAGTAGCGCAGCAAAATTTATGAACAAACTAAAACTATTTACTGA
>JBAMBJ010003230.1:0-151941 GCA_037043495.1 Drosophila recens | reverse complement strand
CACATTGGGCCAGAATCCCTTTTTTTTGGCATAAAGTCTAATTGTAAAGCTAAAGACTTGAAATTTTGCATGAACCTTACTTTAGACAAATTTAGAATTTTGGATTTATTTTTTTTTGATTTGGACCACGCCTTCGTCTCCCCCTCCCCATTTGACTATGAGAAATATGTATAATATAAATTTATAAAATCCAAAAGTAAAGATGGGGACTTGAAATCTGTCATGAATCTTAGTTAGACTGAAGTCGAATTTATAATATTTTTTGTTTTTTAGTTGGACTTTGTCTTTACCCCCCTCTTTTTTCCTACTCATTAAAAAAGTAAAAAATTTTTTATAAACTTAAAAATAAAGGAAAATATTTTATTCTTCGCATGTTTGCTAATCATGCAAAAGTAGAATTTAAAATTTTTCTAGTTTTTTAATTTGACCATGCTTTAACCCCCCTCCTCATCTGAATACGGAAAAAAATCAGATTTTCTAGCAAAAAAGCACAGTTTCAACATGTGTTTTTAAAGAGAATAAGCAAAATTGTGCAAAAAGTATTAATGACAAGTTTAAGATCACAGTTAAGAGTAAACATTTGCATAATTACTTTTTGGCAGAAAGTGGCAGAAATTAGGTTTTTACTCCACGGTACACGAGCACTTCGGCTAGTTTTTTTTTCTAAAATAAGACATGACATAGACAATTCACAACTACAACATTGAACATATATTTCGAATAACTTAACAATAATTGTATTTGGCATACATTGACCTTTATTTTCCATATTTTCAACAAAGATTTGGACAGTTGGGTCGTCACAGCAGAAGCGCAAAGTTGAGTAAAAGCATCCCGCCAATTTCGGCTGAAAGTCCGCTGACAAAACATCTGACTTTGCTAGCGCGGCAAATTTACAACGTTGCCACCTAAAATTTTTTTTTAATTGATTCGATATACCTAATGTATGCCCTTTCCATATATTAAGTCAAATTCAAGATATATTTGAAAAAAAATTTCGACTTTATGCCAAAAAAAAGGGATTCTGGCCCAATGTGCAGCGGCAGGAAAAATAACGTTAGTCCTGCTGTGATTGAGTTCAGAAGCTGGTCAAGTCTCGCGGGGCTTTTCGCCACTCGCCGAGTCACTAAACTTATTTATTCCGGCTCAGCAAATGCTTCTTCTTCTGCGTCTTCTACTTTCCCATTTGCCTTATTCCATTTAATGGAAAATAATTACAAATAAATGCGTGGTAGTTGCAGCGGGCTTAATGTTTTTAATATAAACTAAATCGATTAATAAATACGCTTAGCACAAAAACACAACATTGCACAAACTTCAAAAGTGTGTTATGTTTTTCTGATGTTATAATTTATACATAAATGTTCTTGGTTAAACTATTCTTAAACTGTAGTTTATTTAGTTATTATCATTTTTATTAACAATTATTTATTTATACTTATTTATTTACTTAATGTAAGTTAAGTGCAGGAAACAAACAATTTCTTATCACTGAAAATAATTGAAAGTCTTATATAATTTAAATTATTAATTTGTTTGAATCGGTTAACTCCGAAACTAATGTATTTACGTAAGTTTCCATCCTGCCGTTTGAGACGAATGCAAAAGCGATAAATTTCTTAATTCAAATAAAAGTGAATCAATTGCAATTTAGCACACATCCAAACGGATTTTCTATAAAAGGCAACAAGAGTAAGGCAATTAAATTAGTTTGCAAGCAGTTTCATTCAAGACAAGATCGTGAAAATGAAATCATTGGTAAGTCACATAATTGTTTATATCAACTGGAGGATCCTTTTAAAAATTATTTTGCTTTTATCTAGTTTTTTTTAGTGGCCTTGTGTGCTTTTTGGAACGTGGGCTATTGTCTTCTAGAAGTCGATGAAGATTCCGGAACCGATTGGGATTCCCATAGGATGATTCCTCCTACTTCTACTTGTAGACCTTTGTGGGAAATCTACCAAAATTCCTAAAATCTATCGACCGCCAATGGTTTGCCTGGAGGGGCTCATTCTGTAGAGCCTAATTTAGTATATTTATCATGTCGAATGTGGAGTCAAAATCACACAATTTTCTAAAATAATATTTTTTTTTGTTTCACATTGGCCGAATTAAATAAATGATATCTGAAATATTACACGCTTTTGATTATATTGTTGTTCTCTACTGTTGATTAAGAATCAGTTGTAAGACGGTTCCTTTTAATTCTTTAAGTTAGGATGACTTTCTGTTCGCATACTTTCTGAGTAGACCTGTTTGTCTAAACGAAAGCCAAATTTTTCGTGATTCAAATAATTGAGAATCAATTGTAATTTAACACTCGTCCAAGCAGAAATCAGTAAGAAAGGCATCAAAAGTGAAGCAATCAAAGCAGTTTCAAGTCAGAATCGTTAAAGTTAAGATACTGGTATGTCAAACGTGTGGTTTTCACAATTGGAGGATTTATAAAACTCTTAATTTGACAGTAGATTTGATCGATAAGCCTGAGGATGAAAATGTTATGTACATTTTTTATAAGTGTAAAGTAAAACACACCATTATATAATGGTAAATATTTTATGTACTTTGAAAAAATAAATCGAAAGTGCTTTTGTGCCTCAAAAACAGGTTTCAAACTGTTCAGTTCATTTATTTATTTATTTATTTACGGAAGACTTTCTGTACACATACTTTCTGGGTAGACCTGTTTATCTAATCGAGGCGAATGCAAAAGCGATAAATTTCTTAATTCAAATAAATGTGAATCAATTGTAATTTAACACGCATCCAATCAGAATTTCTATAAAAGGAAACAAGAGTAAGGCCATTAAATTAGTTTGCAAGCAGTTTCATTCAAGATAAGATCGTGAAAATGAAAGCTTTGGTAAGTTATATAATTGTTTATCTCAATTAGAGGATCTTTTTAACAATAATTTGCTTTCATTTAGTTCATTTTAGTGGCCTTGTGTGCTCTTTGGCACGTGGGCTATTGTATACCTCAGGATAATGCAAGCGGGAAGAATCTTAAGCTTACAACAACCTTTCGACCCTTTCTACCGAAGACTATACCAGGGCGAGAATGGTGAATATAGCATATCACCTCTCGAATGGTGAATTTATCAGGGCGAGATTGAAATCGATTTTTGTTCCTTGAAAAACAAATAAATAAGCGCAATCAAAAAATTTTACACGCCCATGATTTTAAAGTTATTCTGTATAATTGATTATGCCTCTTCTCTCACTCGATGTTTTCACACCTAAGAATCAGTTTAAAACTGTGCCCATTAGTCCTTTAAATAAGGAGCAATATGCGTTCGGATACTTTCTGATTAGACCTGTTTATCTAATCGAGACGAATGCAAGAGCGATAAATTTCTCCAATTCAAATAAATGTGAATCAATTGTAATTTATCACACATCCAAACAGATTTTCTATAAAAGGCAACAAGAGTAAGGCCACTAAACTAGTTTGCAAGCAGTTGGTTTGTAGTCAAGATCGTGAAAATGAAAGTATTGGTAAGCTATTTTATTGTTTATTTCTATTGGAGAATCTTTTTAATAATAATTTGCTTTTATTTAGTTGATTTATGTGGCCTTGTGTGCTCTTTGGCACGTAGGCTATTGTGTACTTTTTGATCCTCTAAAGGGTATGCGCAACAACAACGGTTCGACCGAAGACGATATCAGGGCGAGATTGGTGGGGTGAATACATTACCTCTCAAATGGTGAATTTATCAGGGCAAGATTGAAATCGATTTTTGTTCCTTGAAAAAAAAAAAATAATAAACGCATTCAAAAAATTGTATTCTCTATAGTTGATTATGACTCTTATTTCACTCGATGTTTTCACACCTAAGAATCAGTTTAAAACTTTAGTGCACTTTAGTCCTTTAAATAAGGAGCAATTTGTGTTCGGATACTTTCTGATTAGACCCGTTTATCTAATCGAGACGAATGCAAAAGCGATACATTTCTAAATTCGAATAAATGTAATTGTAATTTAACACGCATCCAAGCAGATTTTCTATAAAAGGCAAAAGGATTAAGGCCATTGAATTAGTTTGCAAGCAGTTTCATTCAAGTCAAGATCGTGAAAATGAAAGCATTGGTAAGTCACATAATTGTTTATCTCAATTGGAGGATCTTTCTTATAATAATTTTCTTTTATTTAGTTGATTTTAGTGGCCTTGTGTGCTCTTTGGCAAGTGGGCTACTGTTTTCGAGAATACTTTTATGATCCCACTCCCCCGACGTATCCCCCGCCTCCTATTTGGGATATCCCGCCCGGGTCGACTACTTGTGGTCCACCTAATTGGGATGGGAGACCTTACCCACATGACTGTTGGCAGACTGAAGATCAATTCGGACCTCCTTATAGAAGCCCGCCTGTCACGAAGCCTGAATAGGCCCGTGCCCATCTCTAATTCAGACGTGTTTTCTTGTGCTCTTGCTTTTCATTTTGTTTTGTGCCTTTATTAGCAATGAACTAATTTACATTTTCAAACTATATCTGTGTATAGATTATATAGATTATTATAGATCTCAGCAAATAACAATTTTAATTGTGTGCATTTGCTAAGCATTGATTTGCCTTTTCCCTTTTGACATCTGCTTGTTTTTTTCTCGCTCACACAAGCTTTGTTGTTCGTGTTTTATCTGCAGTTCTCAGCTTCAGCGCTTCCCTAATCGTAAACAAGTGTGTGTGTGTGGTTGTGTGTGTGCTTTTTCGTGCATTTCGTTTTCGTTTTGCAACGCGCTCCCACAAGCAATTGTTTTTGTTTCTCGCTCTCTTTGCTTAGAGCTAGTTTCGAGCAAGGTGGTGACGTCGTCCGATGTGGTGAGGATACAATCATTTTTTCACCTCTCTCTCTCTCCGCTCTCAGAGAGACAAGCGCCAGAAAAGATGGCGAGCGTTTTACGCTCTGCACTCTTCGTTTGTTATTGTTTCAGCTGACAGAAAGAAAATGTTTTCGCAAAGTAATTAAAACAAAATAACTCAAAATTATTTAAAATATTTCAGTCTTCAGTCTGAACGTATCTCACTTATTGTGCCTACTGTTTTTAAAATTGTTGCTGTTAAAGTAACATTTCCAAAACCGACCCATTTTGATCACGTGCTCATATACATACATACATATGTATATGGAAGATGCTTAATTTAGTTACGTAAGGAATACTTTCTGTTCACATATTTTCTGAGTAGACCTGTTTATCTAATCGAGACGAATGCAAAAGCGATAAAGTTCTTAATTCAAATAAATGTGAATCAATTGCAATTTAGCACACATCCAAACAAATTTTCTATAAAAGGCAACAAGAGTAAGGCCATCAAATAAGTTAGCAAGCAGTTGGTTTGTAGCCAAGATCGTGAAAGATGAAAATATTGGTAAGTCACATAATTGTTTATCTCAATTGGAGGATCTGTTTTAATAATTTGCTTTTATATAGTTGACTTTAGTGGCCTTGTGTGCCCTTTTGAGCGTGGGCTATGGTCAAACCCGGCCTACCCGGCCTACCCGGCCTTCAAGACCACCCGGCGGCCAATAGAGCTGGCAAACTATCGATATTGGCGCCATTCGATATTTTCGATATTTTGAGAGAGGAACATCGATACTATCGTAGTATCGTTGAAAAATATTTTCTACCAAAAGGACCTCCTAATTCAAATTTTTTCATGTATAAAATATTATGCAACATTAACGTAAAAATTTATAAATTCAAAAATTGAAATTAGAGATAAATTCATGTAATTTAATAAATTCAGTTTGGCTTAGATCCAGTTTTTGGAAAAAATATAGCATATAACGCAAAAACTTACAAATTTAAAAATTTAAATTAGTCACAAATCATTTCAAACGACTTGGCTTAAATACTATCGATAGTGGAAGTTTTTGCCATCGATATATCGATAGTGGAAAAAACCAGGTCCACTATCGATATATCGATAGTATCGTCGATAGTTTTCCAGCTCTACCGGCCAAATCCTCCTTGGCGCCCAGGATAAGGATTTCTAACGTCCGCCAATATCCCATGATGTTGCTCATTCTGTAGAACCTCAAATGGTGAATTTATCAGGGCGAAATTGAAATCTATTTTTGTTCTTTGCAAAAAATAAATAAGCGCAATCAAAAAATTGTACACGCCCATGATTTTAAAGTTATTCTCCATAATTGATTAAGTCTTTTCTTTCGCTTTCTGTTTTCGTACTAAAGAATCAGTTTAAAACTGTGCACTTCAGTCCTTTAAGTAAGGAGGAATTTGTGCTCGGATATTTTCTGAGAAGACCTGTTTATCCAATCGAGACGAATGCAAAAGCGATACATTTCTAAATTCAAATAAATGTGAAAAATTTGTAGTAAATGTGAAATAATTGCATAAGTAAGTTACATAATTGTTTATTTCTATTGCAGGATCTTTTTAATAATAATTTGTTTTTTTTTAGTTGATTTTTTGGCCTTGTGTGCTCTTTGGAACGTGGACTATTGTCTTCTAGACTATGGACTATGTTCTTCTACTTGTAGACCTTTGTGGGAAATCTACCAACAAAGATTTCTATTGGTTTGCATAGGGGGCTCATTCTGTAGAGCCTCGTATAGTATATTTATCATGTCGAATGTGGAGTCAAAAACACACAATTTTCTAAAATAATAATATTTGTTTAACATTGGCCGAATTAAATGAATGATATCTAATATATTACACGCTTTTGATAATAATGTTGTTCTCTACAATTGATTAAGAAACAGTTTTAAAGCATTTCAAACTTTATATAAGGAGAATCTTCTCTTCACGTACTTTCTGAGTAGACATGTTTATCTAATCCTAATTCAAATAAATGCGAGTCATAGGTAGAACAATATGTCGATGCTTTAGCACTTAGGAAACTATTTTTACACTGATCCTTTTATTGAGTAACGTAACGAATATTTAGTTTTTATTTCAAAATTTCTGAATGATAATCTGTTGTGACGAATGCCCAAATAATCAATACAAATGGGCTAGGCTTTTTATTTAAAATGAGGCAAACTGTTTCCTAACTATCCGTATCGAATGAATATGCGTTAAATTTGTAATTTAATACAATTTGAAAAAATGTTATCGTGTTATGTGATCGTTACAAAAGAAAAATATATTTACAAAACTCAAATCTTATTCAAGGTCACCAAACTATTTTTGGAATATTTGTTGGGTTTCGTCTTACGAACTTTATGTTTTCCAATCTCCGATCCGCTTGGCATTTGCATTCGTCTCGATTATATATAACCAGGTCTACTCAGAAACTTAGTGAACAGAAAATCCGTCTTACTATACTTAAAGAATTAAAAAGAATAGTTTAAAAACTGATTCCTCATCAACATTGAAAACAAAAGCGTGTAATGTTCAGATATCGTTTATTTAATTCTGCCAATGTTCAAAAAAATATTTATTACTTTAGAAAATTGTGTGTTTTTGACTCCACATTCGACAAGATCAGTTTACTTTATGAGGCTCTTCATACTAAGCGCCCTCTTGGTGAACGATTGGTAGTAGTACTCGGAGTAGTCCTAATAAATCCAGCCACCACGCTCAAAAGGGCACCCAAGGCCACTAAAATCAACTAAACAAAATCAAATTATTATTAAAAAGATCCTCCAATAGAAATAAACAATTAAATAACTTACCAATACTTTCATCTTTCACGGTCTTGACTACAAACCAACTGCTTGCAAACTAATTTAATGGCCTTACTCTTGTTGCCTTTTATAGAAAGTCTGATTGGATGCGTGTTAAATTGCAATTGATTCACATTTATTTAAATTAAATTTATTGCTTCGTTTCGATTAGATAAACAGGTCTACTTAGAAAGTATGTGAAGAGAAGATCCTCCTTACATAAAGGGTTAAAGGCTTTAAAACTGATTCCTAATCAACTGTAGAGAACAACGTTATAATCACAAGCGTGTTGTATTCAGATATTGTTTATTTAATTCTGCCAATGCTCAAACAAATAGTTGTTTTTTCAGAAAATTGTGTGTTTTTGACTCCAAGTTCGACATGATCAATTTACTTTATGAGGCTCTATCTCAATCATCGACTTCATTCCAATTATTAGTAGTAGTACTCGGAGTAGTCCTAATAAATCCAGCCTCCACGCTCAAAAGGGCACCCAAGGCCACTAAAATCAACTAAACAAAAGCAAATTATTATTAAAAAGATCCTCCAATAGATATAAACAATTAAATAACTTACCAATACTTTCATCTTTCACGATCTGGACAACAAACCAACTGCTTGCAAACTTATTTAATGGCCTTACTCTTGTTGCCTTTTATAGAAAGTCTGTTTGGATGCGTGATAAATTACAATTTATTCACGCCTCGACTATATACAACCAGGTCTACTTAAAACTAAGTTAATAATAATAAGCGTGTAAAATATTAGATATAGTTTACCATTACATAAAATGGTGTTTTCTTACTTTACAATTATGGAGTTCTACAGAATGTGAACCAAAGTGTGTTTTTAATTGCAAATTGATTTAGTTTCATTTAATGTTTTATCAACTCAAAGTGGGAAATGCGTTGTATTGAACAATTGCTCTGATAAAATTTAATTACATATACATAGGTATATAAAATACTAGTTTCAGTTTAAACAAGTGTTAACAAAAGGAAATGGCAACAATATTGGCAATGACTGTATTTGTACAGAATATGTGCTGGACTCTGGCAAAAGGGAGCACCAACAAAATGCAAACAAATGAGTTTTGAGCTGGGGAAAAGTGAGAGGGAAATAAGAGAGAGGGAGGCAAATGGAAAAGTGGCAGCTGGCAAAGTAAGAATCTTAATAATTTAGATGGACGCTGCCTAGGCGACTGCAGTCAAAGCAATCAAATTAAAATAATAAGCCAAGGCAGTTGGTTCTGGGGCTGAGGGAGACGTTGAAGTTAGGAGAATGAGCTGAAAAAGAAGCTGATGAAAGCGCCAGGCGAAGCGTGTGCAAATCGACAAGTCACTTCGAGGCTTATGAATTCGACAAGATAAATCAATACGAGTATATAAAAATATAAAAAGAGAAACAATTTCAGTATAATATGTTCTCAGTTTTTTTTTTCGTTTTGTGGGTGGTGTTAAAAGCAAACAAAGAACCAAAATTTCTGTTGCGTTGGCGGAAGCCAATAAAAATAAAAATTTTGTTTGTTGTTTATGCTGTGAAAATATGCTAATTTGTATTGTTGTTGCTGAAGCTGATGATATTACAAGTTCGTTTGTTTGCCATTGAAAAAAATATGCAGAAATAAATGACAAAATAATTAAATGAAATTCAATTAAATTAAATGCGTGTCGCAGCAACGCGGCGTATACGTAATTTTAGCTGACACGTGTTCTCACTCACTCACTAACGCTCTGTCTATATCTATCTCTTTCGCATTCGCTTGCAGTTTGCGCATTATAAGGATGAAATGTATCTGCATGCCCAGCGCGCCTTTGGTGTCAATCCGGATCGTCATTATCGCCTGCTGCACGCCTCCGCCGAGGATAAACCAAAGATAATCGTCCTCTCCGCGGTCGTCATCGAGGCGGATGGCCTCGAGGCAAAGGATGCCAATGGTAAGTTGACAAAGCCCTCCATCTTATCCTACACAGCGGGAAAATATATGTATATGCGGCATAAAACCCAATTTTAAATGGTGTTGAAAGTTTAATAATCTTGGATTTTTATTAGCTGACATCATACCTGTTAAGTTTCGATTAGAATTACTAATCAATTAGATTATTTTTGAAAATAGTCGTAGTGACTATATAATTCACTGTTGAAAAATTTGTGATTATAATGATAACAATTAAAAAATCACAAATTATCTAAAATTATTACAATTTTTCAAAAATAATCAGAAAAAATCAAAAATAATCTTTTAGATTATTTCGGATTATTTTTGATTTTTTGATTGTGCAAATTTAAAATAATTTGATTTTTATTTCATAAATAATCAGAAATGATCAAAAATAATCAGAAATAATCAAAAATAATCAGAAAAAATCAAATCAATACTAAAAAAGATTATTTTTGAAAAATTGTAATAATTTAAGATTATTTTTCATTTTTTGTAATCGTAATTATTAAATAATTTGACAAAACCGGAAATAATCGTACTTTAGTCATAACTTTGACTTTTAAACAAAAACAATCTAATTACTTATGATTATGATTACTAATCATTATTTAACAGGTATGACGGACATACAAAATAATTAATTTAGTTACGGTTTATAAATATTTATTTAATGTATAAAATATTTCGAGCAACCAGCAAATAAATGAATCATTTTAAATTTGAAATATTTATAGTTGATTTTTAGAATAATTCATATTTTTCTTCTCTGAACCCCCTTCTCCGCCTTCTTTTCCTGCTTCTACTTCCTGTTCACTTCGCACTCCAGTTGACTAAAGTCAGAAATTTTATACAAGAGCTTTGGAATGTTTAATTTCTTTCTGTGTATTCCTTTTATTTGTCTACTTACCTACTCCTTCCTTATTTCTCTGTTTCTACTCCCTGTTCTCTTTCTTCTCCATTTCCTTCTGCATCTTGAATGTAGCAATCTGCCAAGAGTTGTGTGTAAATATTTTTTTCCTTTTTTTTTACAAATTGATTTTGCGGTTGCCTCCATAATTGCATTATGATTTTGTGTGTGTGTGCGAGTGTGTGTGTGTGTGTGCAAATCAGAAAACCAAACGAGTCATCAATAAACATAGTGTGTGTGTGTGTGACATGTGTGTCATGCACGCATATTTTACAATTTTTATTTATATTTTCCTTTTTTTTGGCATTCCTACTTCGATTTGTGCCCCTGTCACAACGACCTTTGCCGCCCTCTTTTATGCCACGCCTCTGTGCCGCAGCTCGTTCAATAAATTTGCAATTTAATGCTTCCCATTTTGTTCATTATGCTCGAGAGCAGCAGCAACAACAGAGCGTCGAAGGCAACGCAATTTCGCATTTTAATGTGCTCAAGGATGTGTAAGGAATACGTTGAGTGCCGCTGTTGTTGTTGTAGTTCGTGTTGTTGCTCTGTTGCAGTGCTCGAAGGTCCTGCCAGTTGGGCAAAGTTCTTGCTTATACTACCATCTGCTAAATGTACTGCCGATGGCAATAACAACAACAACAACAATGCGTTGCCAATGAAACGTGGCTGATGAGTGAAGTGAAGAGTCGCCTTTTGTTTTTGGGGCAATTGGCAAATAAGCCGTTGCTGATGCTGATGTTGATGGTGATGCCTAGGCATCTAAGGCTCAATTTTCATTAGCAGCAATCGCAGCTATATGTGCTCAGGTCAAGCATGAAGTAACAACAACAACAACAACAAGTTCGGAATACTCCAAATGCCAAGCAAAACCAAAGGTTCAATCTGAAGTTCGGAATTAAATGTGAAAAGCCCATTAAATCGATTATCATTTCTCTGTTGTGCTTGGCATTTGGTGTGTATGTATGTGTGTGTACTTTACCATGCTTGCCACAATATTTTGAACCACCTTTAATCATTCCTTATATAATTTTCTGTAAGTTTATTAAAACTTAAATGATTTCGACGAACAATAAACTTTTGAATATTTTTAAACCCCTAATGTAATAAATAAAAATCTCAATAGCACTGTCAAAACTTAAGCTGATATTCGATACTTTGATTATGTCTTTTGGAACTTGACTTGCAATCATAAATCATTATGCATTTAAATTTTATTCAAAGTTGAAATTTTTTCGAACATTTTCAAAAGTTTTCATTCTTAACTCTTTCCAGTTTTTCAGAAACTTTGAACTCTCATAGCTCTGTCAAAACTAAAGCGATTTCCACACGGAATGAATCTAATTTTTGTTTTTTTAGGATTTAAATTTTTAATTTTATTCAATTTATATTTATTTTAGACTTTCATCCTTAATTTCTTTTAAAAATTTTTGAACTATCATAACTTTTTCAAACTTAACCGATTTGACAATTAAATTGATTCTGTATAAAAATTTAATTTTTTTCCCATTTTTCCATAAATACCCATTTACAATTTTTCCATATCTTCGAATTTTCATAGATTTGTCAAAAATTTACAGATTTTCCTGCGAAATGTTTTATAGAATATTTTTTTACATCTGAATTCATTTTGTATCTAAATTTTGTTTATTAATTTAAAAAAAAAATTCACTTTTTCTCATATAATCGAGCTGAGTTATTTCGTACCGTTTGTTTTTGTTGCAACTCTAATTGAACGATTTAGTTTTTATTTATTTATTTGCTAATATGATGATAGATAAAATAGTCAGTTAAATTTTATAATAAAAATCGAAGTTGACGTCAAATTGTATAGACAACACTGCGGAATGTTTACTTAAACATTTTTAAACACCTTAATTAATTTTGTATCTAAATTTTGTTCATTAAGAAATTCCTAACTTTTTCATAAAATTTCTCAATTTTTTTTATGCAAACAAGCTGAGTTATTTTGTCTTTTTCAACGACATATTCTTTATTTGCTAAAAATATGCTGAATAGCCAAAAAACATCCATTTTAATTTGTATAAATAAAATCAGAGCTGAGGTTAAATTGCATTGGCAACACTGCCTATCAGTTGGCAATGTGTGTGTGTGTGTGTGTGTGTGAGTGTGTTTGGATGTGTGTATGCGTGTGTAAATCACAGGCACTTAATAATTGAGCGGCACTTTATGCAAATGAAATGTTAATCATACGCCGTGTGTGCCACAGTGTCTGTTGTCAGTTGTTCGCTGCAGGCGCCTGTCATTAATTGCCATTTAATGTCGTGCGCATTTCATGAATGTGACACGAATCCGTTCACTATCTTTATTCCTCTTCACTCTGATTCATTTAAACATTGTTTGCATCTTCGCTTTTGCTCTTCTCGTTGACAGGCTTCTCGGATCCATATTGTATGCTAGGCATCCAGCCGGACGGCGGTCCGCCCGTCTCGCCGCTGCCGCTGCCGCCGACTCCGCGCGCCCTCTCCGCGGACATGAGCGGTGGCTTTGATAACAGTGGCGCCACCGACTCGCCGCCGCATCGCAAGCACAGCTTCCGCTTGAGCTTCAAGCGGCGCGAGGCGACGGGGCGACGGGAGCAGCGCGACTCTCTGAGCGGCCCGGTGCCGGCCAAGCTCATCAAGGCCACCAGCATTAAGCCGCACACACTAAGCCCCAAGTGGAATGAGAAATTCAAATTGTAAGTGCACTCAAATCAATACACACTAGGGATGGCAAGCGGCAAGAGAGAGAGTATCGAATTAACTGGAAAATACCGAGTATATCATATCATATAGATAAATCAGTTAAATTTGAAATAGCAAATTAGTCAGCCTATTTACCTAATTTTCAATGAAAGTACATAATGAAAGTATATAACAAAAATGGAATTATTTTCAATCTTAAAAAAAAGACGGCATAAAGAAAGTATCGAGCTGATAGAAAGTTATAAAGTGAATCGATTTTAGCAATTGATAGAATTTAAAAAAAAATTAGCATCAAATTGAATTGAAAATTCGGGGTATATCCATTATATTAATATGATTAACTGATGTTAAATTTGAAAAATATAAAATATTCAACCTATTTATCTAATCCTAAAAAAGAAAATTTAATGAAAGCATAAACTAAACAAAAACGGAATAATTTGCAATCGTAAAAAATGTACGGCATAAGACAGTATCGAACTGATAGGAAATTATTGGGCATATAAACTTAAGCAATTGATAAATTATTAAAAAAAAAGTAATAATGAAATGGTCAACCAATTTAGCCAAAAAAAAAAAATTCTGAAAAATAATTTAAAGCACAAGTTTTAGCAAAATTGGAATTATTTTAAATCTTTAGAGAAATACGGCATAAGAAAGTATCGAGCTTATAGAAAAATACCGGGTATATCGATTATAACAGATTAATTAATCAGTTATATTAAAAAAAGAAAATAATCAAACTATTTATTAAACAATTTTCACAAAAATGTAATGAAAGAACTAAACTTTGAAACAAAGCGTTTACGAATTATTAAGTTTTTTTTTTCATATTTTCTACAAAAAAAAGTTTCAAAATTTAAGAGTGAAGAATCTTTGACAGTATTTCATATTAAAAATCACATATTAAAACATTTTTAAAATCATAATATTGCTTCCCTGCATAGAAACAATATCAATATAATCATATTGACACCCATCCCTATTAGAAACACAGCCCCGCCTTCCATCTAAAGTCATTGTGCGGACAATTGAACAATTGTGCGGGCATTTAAATTCAATCACGTGTCCATTATCTGCCAAATCGCTGCCAGCTCAATGGCAGATTTACTTCAAATTATTCAATTACGCTTCTTTCATTTGTCTCTTTTGCGAACGTAGTCGAAAAATGCTTGGGAATGCAATTTAAAAGGTGCCCAGAGACTTCATTTATATCTTGCCACATGATAAATGTTTAAAATGTATCTTGCTCTCTTTATTCAGTGTCATTGTCTGTCGTAATTTACGAGCTAAGCAAAAAACAATTTTAATTGTAACATCAAATCGATAATAACAATTGCAATTCCAATCGCAAGCGATATCAAATTTATGTTGCAATTGCAACCAAATGGGCTTTAAAGCAGCTTCTAGTTGAGTTACTTGCGTTGAGACTTGAACATGTGTTGAATTATCTTGTGGCACGACGGAATTACGACTGTGTCCATAAATATAAAAATTGTGTATGGCCTATAAAACAAACAGAGCGGCAAACAATAGTAGCTACAAATGGACACAGAGATACGAATTGTTTTGAATATAAAACAACATGTTAGAATGATATAGTTAGTTGAGTCTCCGACTATAAGATACCCGATAATCAATTTCAATTTCTATTGTAATTAAATACAATTTATTTAGTCGTATCTAAATATGACTTTTGAATCTGAACTTTAGATCCACTCGGATCTTAATACTAATCAAGAACATACTTGTTAAATTTCGATAAGAATTAATAATTATTTAGATTATTTTTGGAAATAATCGTAGTGACTATATAATTTGGAAAGGTCGTCAAAATTATTTTGATGCAAAAAAACAATTCTAAGAGTAACTGCAAAAAAAAAATTTAAAAACATTTTTGCTGGTATTATTTTATAATTTTTTGAATTTTTCATTTTTCCTCTTTTTCACACAAAAAGTGGCTTTTTAGCAATTTTCAAAAAATCATAAAAAAAATTTCTGGTGAGTGTATACTTTATAGAGTAAACCACGCCTCCTTCTTTTACTCTACTTGTAATGGGTATAATATTTTCCAAAGAAAAACAGCTGGAATTCTCGTCTTGAGGACAACAATAAAAGTGAAGCATACTTATGAGCGCGCCAGCTAATTACACAAATTAATGAAGCAATTTAGACGTCTGGTTAGCTAATCATCATAATATCTGGCCTCTTCCTTCTGTCATCTGCCTTAGCGACATCGATGACATCAACACGGACACCTTTCACTTGGACATTTGGGACCACGACGACGAGAGCTGCGTCCTGGACGCCGTCTCGCGACTGAACGAAGTGCGCGGCGTGCGCGGATTGGGACGCTTCTTCAAGCAGGTCTGTCAGTCGGCACGTCAGGGCTCACAGGATGATTTTCTGGGCTCGGTGAATATACCAATAGCGGACATACCCTCGACGGGCTTGGATGCCTGGTTCAAGCTGGAGGCGCGCAGTCATCGCAGCACGGTCCAAGGACGCATCCGTCTCAAGCTGTGGCTGTCGACGCGCGAGGATCGCGGCAATGCGCCCGAGGAGAACAACGAGCAGCAGCTGCGCAAGATCGAGCAGCTGCAAATGGTGTTCATGCAGCACGAGGTCACCACACACGAGCCCTCGTGGACCTGGTGCGGCGATCTTCCCGGCCCGGCACTCACCATCCTCCATCAGCTGGCCGTGCAGTCGGAACTCAGCGATCTGCAGTGCGCCATGGCCAGGTAAGTGATCAAAATCTTGATGAAAAATCGATAGATTGCACTGTCGATTATTATCGATGGTTAAAATTCAACTAATTATAGATTTGTATGTATCTTTCCATTACAAAGTCACATTTTCATATTCAGAGCCCATAAAATAATCATGTTGAGAAAATCACAAAGATATACAAATATAAACAAACAACAGCGGAAAAGCCAAAATGAATCCTTAAATCATAATTAATTATTATATTTCAAAAAGAAAATTAGAAAAAGCACTGCATCTTTATGAGCTTGAAATCATTTTAAATTCTTAGAGACGTTTGTTTCATTTTATCTAAAATATATTTTATAAAATATTGCATGAATTTTCATAACATTCTATGTCGTTTTATATCACAATACTTTGAAAAATCGTGTCTTCATTTTTAGGTGGCTTTATAATTGTCAAATTTGTGATAGCTTTAATTACATTTAGTCCGATATTAAAATCCACAATATTTAATTGTTTTAGTATTTGAGCATACAATTAATCAAAATTTATTTAATTGGTCGAGAAATTTTACGTATTTATATATTGCCTTAAAAATTTATATATATACTGAGACAAATAAATTTTAAGTTATAAACAATTTTATTAATTTCTGGTTTTTTTTCAATAATTTATTAATAATATAAGACAATAAGACAACATTTTATTGATAAATTATTGAAAAAAACCAGGAATTTATTTTTGCTTTGAGCATGCAATCAATAAAAATTTGTTTTATTGGTCGAGAAAATTTGACATATTTATATATGGTTTTAACAATACATATAATGAAACAAGGATAATTTTAAATTTATAAACAATTTTATAAATTTCTGGTTTCTTTAATTATATATTAATTAAATGTTGTCATATTTGCGGAAATATTTTGGATAAAAACTTACATTTATTTGTTTAGTTTATTGGTTATAATAAATTTTTGATATAGTGAAAGAAATTTAAATTTAAATTTATAAACACTTTTATACATTATTATATTATGAAAAATTTATTTATTATTAAAATTTGAATTTATTTACGCCATGGAAAATCACCGTTCACCTTTCCTGACTGCCCGCAACGATTGCTAATATCGAAAATACATTTCTATAAAATTCTAAAGCCACAAAATCCATCGATTCAATTGTGAATAATATTGTGGTTACTCTTTGTTTTGCTATGTTCACATTTGCAGATATGTGGCGGCGGCCAAACTAAATCGCTCAACGCCGTTGGACCCAAAGTTCCTGCACCGCCTGCTGAGCGATGTGGAGAAGCAATGGAATCAGCCCAATCAGGAGGCACTTACGCGCGATCTGGAGCAATGGCTGGCGGAGGCAATGAATGGCTTTGTGGAGCGTTCATTGAATCAGATACGTCGGCATCGCGACATCTTTCCGGCCCTGAATCCCCCGTCGCTCATCCGGCTGGAGTTCCTGCTGCGCTGTCTGGGTCTCCTGGGCTCCATGCGCGCCTTTCGCGCCGTCTGTCCGTTCAACAAGGGAGTGCGCGGCGAGGTGGTGAACGCACTGCGCAAGGGCTCCGTCATGTGGGGCCAGAATGTGCTGCGGGAGTCGCAGTGTCTGGCCAATCCATTGTCGAACTTCGTAACAACGCTGACCGCCGACATCCAGCTGGGCCAGACGTACTATCATGCGCTCTTCGACAAGTGAGTAGACCACGAACATTGATTACATCTAACTTACGATGATGGACAAAATTATAGAAACCAGGCATCGTATACGCTTATACATAGGTTTTATTTTTAATTTTTATTTTAAAAATTGCAATTATTTTAAAAATAAAATGCAAATTGCAAGTTAAACTTATTTTTCAATTTTTATTATAAAAACTTAAAATAAAAGTTCAAAATAATTAAAAAAAATAAAAACTGGAAATAAAAACTTATCCTGATTACTTTGATTACAACTAACATACGGTGATGGACAAAATAATAGAAAGTTTTATTTTTAATTTTAATTTTAAAAATTGAAAAATTTAAAAAATAAAATAAAAATTGAAGGTAAAACTTATTTTCAATTTTTATTATAAAAATTCAAAATAAAATTTCAAGTATAATTAAAAACATAAAAACTGTAAATAAAAACTTATCCTGTTCCTGAATAGTCCTTCCAAAAGATACGAATGTGCAACTTTCTCAATTTATATACCTGTAATTTTTTAGTATCGAATTTTTTCCGAATCTTATTTGTAATTTTAAAAATTTCTACGGAAAATATATATAATTTTTTTTAGTTTCATATTTTTTACTCAAAACATATTAAGCAATTTTTCAAAATGTAAGAAAACAACGGAGTTCTAAAAATCATGCGCAGCTTTTTATCATACATATGTTATTATTAAAAATTAGTTTGAAATGTCAAACTGACTCTCGTTCCTATTATTTGTTCCATCACTGTATGCTGATGCCCCAAACCATGTCCAATCATTTTCATGTGTCTAGCTCTGCATTGAATTAACTATGGGCAGCAGCACGTGTCTCATATAAAACACGCATCAACGTTGCCTCCTGGCCAAATAAAATGCACAAACAGTTTAACAAAAACAAACAGCGAACATCGAAATTGACCCGAAAACCTTTTTCCCTACCCTTTGAATTACGTCATCTGTGCAGTAGTAATTCAGTGCTGACCCAATTGAATGTAACTCAAGCGAAATGTGCGTCCTTTTGATACTGAAATTGACCAAGTTTATAGTTGCTACTAATCAGTTGGTCAGTTAACTGTTTAGACGCTATAAAGCTTCCTAATAAATTTGTTATCTGGTTTATTGTGAGTTTATTGGAACGCTTTTATCACTTGGCTGCAAATTGAGTTACTTTTCAATATAAAAACATTATTTTTAATATATAAAATTACATATATTGTAGTTTTTGAATTGAAAAAAGTTTGTAAAACGGAGAAATATTTTAATAATTTTTATAAGATTAAAAATATAAATTAGAAGTTCTTTAAACTTAAAAGTTTTTTCAAAAATCTATTTCAAAAATGTTCTAGTGTTAAGATTATCAATATTATTATTAATTTATAAATTATTATTATTTATTAATTATTATTAATTAATTAATTTAATATAATATATTTTTTTTTTAAATAAGAAATATCCCTTTTCTTAATCGATGATCAACCCCATACTGTCCCAGTTCACACGCTGCACAACACTGGTCAAGCTTAGTGTCATGTCATCTAATCAGTCGCATATTTGCCAGTTAACGTGGCCATTAAAGGCCATCATAATGAGCACATCAAGTGGCTTACACACATAAGCCTTAAATTAATTGCGCTGTCATAAAAATTCGCTCACGTTTACTTGGCCCAATTCCTTCTCTCTCTCCCTCTCTCTCTCTCTCTCTCTCTCTCTCTCTCTCTGACAGTTTGATGGGCCATTTAACTGAAATGTTCTATGTCCCCACATGGACACAAAGTGTTGCACAGCAGCATTAGCAAATTTAGTTGAATCCTCTGGCTAATTGTTGCATTTGCTCAATTTAAAAATAAAACTTTAAGCTGCCTTTTGCTGAATCGATTTTCAGCTTAAAGGCAACTCTTGCCTCTCGCTTTTTCTTTCTGTTCCTTCCTCTATCTACCTTTCGCAGCTAAGCAGCTTCCAATGCAAAGTTGCCACAACAAATCCTCTATCAATAGCAGCTGTTGCAACTGCAGTCGAGTCTGAATAAAGTGCACACCTGATATAAGGAACGATTAAAAATAAATTCATCTAAATTTAAATGTGTCCCTATCCCATAAAATAAACCTCTTTATTAGTTTAAAATCTCTATTTTACTTTCAAACAGAAATTTAAAAAAAAAGAAGACTGTTTTTTCAAGCATATTTTCTTTATGATTTACCTTAACTAAAGAACAAATTTAGCACGCTTCGTTTTCCATATCAAAACACAATAGTATCTGAGCAGCAACAACTTGAAATAACACTTTTGTACAAGCTACCAAAATATATTTTGCTTTTAAAGAACACATTGAAATAGGTAGAAAGCAGTAGCAGACAGTTTGTTAGAAATTTATAGTTCACTTAATAACATATTAATTTCAAAAATATTACCAGAACCATTAACAAAATAATTATACCATTTAAAAAATAAATGTAGTGCAAAAAAGACTCTTTATACCAAAAAAGGTTTACAAAAACACAAATAACATATTGGAAGATTTTTTTGTCGACAAAACATGTGAAGGAAAAATAAAAAAAATAAAAAATTGTCTTGCTTGAGCAACGGCTGCAGATAAAATAGCACGAAAATAAAAGTGACATTTCGTGCTTTTTACGCTATGTGTCCGAAACTATCTGTAAATGTTGAAAGACAATTTTAAAGTTAACAGCAGTGCACTTGGGGGTATTTTACCGAAAATGTGTCATTGTGCAGTGATGTCCAAACTCACACAATCAAGCATTGCGAAACACGAAGTCAACCATACGTTTTACTGCTTTTACTGCTTTACAGGAATAAAACATTATTCGAATTGTCGCATCGTTTCAGTGGACAATGTAAAGAGAGCAAAGCATTAGTTGCAGTGTATGTTAAAAGTCAAGCCCTGTACAGTCTCTCTTCATTGAAAGAGAATTAAAAGCTAAACACACGCATCGTGAGACCAGTGTTGCCAACTTTTGTTTGAAAAAATAGTTGTTTTTACGGGAGGAACGATGCAAAAAAGTTGAAAATTAATATAAAAAAAGCTATAAAAAAGCTAGTTTTTGAATTTATTAATTCCTGTATTTTCTCTCGAGAGGGAAAGAGTGAGCGCACAAAATCAGTTGCTCAAAAAGAAGCTGAACAATTTGAGCAGCAGGAGCTCTGTTATTCATTAGATGTGAGTAATTTCATCAATGTTAAGTATCAATGGCAACCTTAGCCGGGTCTGCAAAAGTATTGTTGCCCCCAGAATCCTTATAGGAATTGACTTCAATCCAACATTTTGTAGTGCTGTCATTATTTGCCATTTATTAATTTGCCCGCTACCCGCTGTTTGCAAATTTTTCTAGCAAATGGCCTTTAAAAAAAGACAGATTTGACGGGAAAAAGCGAATCTGGCACCACTGCGTGAGAGAGCAAGCCGCCGAGCGTGCTATTTACAGAACACACGTATGCTCTCTCTATATACGTGGGTCGGCTGCGACACCACTGGTTTAGAGTCAACTTTTGTGATTTTTAAGGAAAATAAGATATACTTAAATATAGTAAAGAGCAGACCTTGCAAAACTGCATTCACTTTAGGCAGAGTGCACTGTACGCTGGTTTATCTCATTGTGTCATTTGGTATTCTGTTTCTCTTTCTGTTTCCGTTTCTGTTTCGTTGCATGCAGCACGAATGGCATTCAGTACTTCAGCATCATCTACAAGCAGTACGACGCGATGGTGGGCGAGGAGGTCTACACCCGGATGGCCGCTGGCCAGGTGCCCGGGGTGCGCATGAATCTCTCGCAGTACGCGGTGCTCGAGGGCGACGCCGAGCCGGTGGACACGAAGCCCTTCGAGCTGTTTCTGGCACTGCAGGAATTCTGCCAGCTGAAGCGACATCTGTCCGCCCAGCCACAGCCGCCGGAGAAGCCGCTGGCGCTGAGCAACAGCCACGAATGGTTCATATCGACGTTCGAGCGCTGGATGATGATCAGCAAGGCGAAGGCGCTGCAAAGGATTCGGGCGGCCATACGCATGGATGCAATCTGTGAGGGCGAGCGAATCGTGCGCTACAGTAGCTCCTCGGTGGACACGGCCAGCACACTGTTGAACATCAAGGAGTTCTGGAAGGTTATCAATTGGCCGGACGAGGATACGGCCATCATGTTGGAGTCACAGCTGATTGATGTCGTTTGCTCGGCGGCCATGCACTATTGTGATCTTATACACACGACACTGGCGGACAGTGGCTACTATGAGCAGCAGGGTCCGTTCCGCTGCTCCGACGACATGTGCGTGACGGTGAACAATGTGGAGTATGTGCGTCGCACGCTCGCCGAGTTCCGCTCGGACGAGCAGCCGCTGGAGGAGTCGGCGGACAATCTGCTCGAATCCAGTTTGACGCACATGGAGAATCGCTGTGAACGCATCCTGTCCAAGTTGGCGCCACTGATGCAAATGTCGCTGCAGAAGGCCGTCTTCCATTTGGCCTGGTCACCGGACTCGCTGCCCGCCAATCAGGCCATTGTGCCGCTCCTGGAGTATCTCGATTGTCACTTGGCCGCTTTGAATAGCGCGCTGTTGACCAAGAACTTTAATCGCTCGCTGCGTTTTATTTGGAAGACGGTGCTGGGCGAGATGGCCCGGCAAATGGAGACGGGCGATGAGACGGACAAGCCCACGCACTTCCACAAGCGTCTGTACGAGGCGCTGCAGCTGCTCGTCGACTTCTTCCACGCCGAGGGACAGGGATTGCTGCTGGAGTGTCTGCACACCGAGGATTTCTGGCGGATCGAGCAGCGTTTGCAGTTCCATAAAACGGACACGGATCGACTGATCGACATGTTCTACTTGAATCGATTGCGAGAGCAGCTCGTGGCCATCAGTCCGGGTCCTTATGGTTCTTTGGCCGTGCGTGCCTATTTCAATCACGACTCTCTCTGTGTCGAGGTCCTGCACGCCCGGGATGTAGTGCCCCTCGATCCGAACGGGTTCAGCGATCCCTTTGTGGTCATCGAGCTGCTGCCCAGGCGCATCTTTATCCACTGCATGGAACAGCAAACCAATGTGCACAAGGTGAGTGCCGATTTAAATATATATTAATTTATGAAATTTAACAAATGAAATTTAAATTAGAAAATTTGGAATATAATATAAAATTATAAAATAGAATGAAATTATAAAATAATTTTAATATATATATAACAACATGAATATTACAGTAATATAATAATAATAACAATGGGTGTATTCGCAATAATTACAATTGAATTTCTTCAACTGATGAATTTGATGCATGCATGAACTTTTAACAACATGTTTTAAATTCAATGTGGTTTTATAAGTTTTCTCTTTTTTGGATCAATTGAAATTCTTTGTATATCTTTAGACCTTGAACTTTTTTTTAGTTAACATTTAGTTTGAAAATGTTTATTTATTTTAATTGCTAAGTTAATTTTGAAGGTCTAAGTTAGTTTTCTTTTCTTAAAAATTCAACAATAGATAGCCCATGCATTTAAATATTAGAAAATATAAATTCGATTTTTCGAACAAGAACTTAAACAATTTAAAAAGTTAAATATGATCATAAGATCATTTTTTTTATATTTATATTTCTTAAATTTTTCAATTAAATAATTCCACCATAGTTTTAATTAATATATATCTCCACTTTTGCTGCTTAAATAATTTTTTTTTAATCTACAGTTTCGGAAAATTTAAAAATTTTATATTTAGTGTAAAAATTTGTCTATATATATGTATGTAACATGTAGTCAAAAATTATATAAAAAAAATTACTTAAAGCTATTTAATTTAGAGATTAATACTAAAAAAAATTTTTCTCGACACTAAAAGTATGTAGGAATGAATCATAAATACATATATTTTATTTAAGATGTTTGTACGAAGCGAAAGGCTTTTCGACATTTTTGAATTATATTATGCAAAAAGTATAGCATTTAAAAATTAAAAAAAAAACACTAATTTTTGATGAATATTTTGAATAATGCAAAAGAAAAAATTTTTGATGTTTTCTTTTAATTTATAAAATAATTTTATTTAAAATATTTTCGTCCAAAACCAATGTTTTCACTGAACTCGTTCGATTTTGAAGCGAAACATCGCAATAAACGATGTTGCCAAGTTCTTAATCCCATTACTCTTTCCAAGCTCATAATGAATTCCATTTGCAGCGCACTTTGAATCCCATTTTCGATGAATGCTTTGAGTTCTCGGTGACGCTGGAGCAATGTCTGAGCGATGGGGCAATGATTTGTTTTACGGTCATGGATCACGATGTCCTCACGGCGAATGATTTCGGTGGCGAGGCCTATTTGGCATTGGGCAATATACCCGGCGTGGCCGATTACAGCACCAGTGTGGATAACTTTCATGGGCTCAAGCAGATTGAGTTGCCGTTGATGCAGCAAAAGGATAAATGTGAGTACACATACTTTACCTCTCTTCTTCTCTCTACTATCCCTTTCGACACGTTGACTCAATATTGACATTCATTCCAAACCAAAAAACACAAAAAAAAACCTTTTGGTTGCAGGCAATCCAATTTTGCAAATCCTCGAGCTGCGCATCAATGACAAACAGGCGCAGGACTTTGTGCGCAAACAGAAGGCGCGTTTCATCAATTGATTCTAAGTCCAGGTGGGCAGCGTTTGAAAAACGTCGCCAGGCTGCAATTAAATTGCATGGAAAGAAGCTACGAACAAAACAACCAAAGTGTATAAAGTAATTACCATAAACAAACACATAAAGTTACGAATTCGGCATTGTAATCTAATATTATTATTATTATTATTATGTATTGTGTAATGTAGTTGTCTAAAATGAAAATATTCAACCTTTTCCTCCTTAACCCGCTCCTTCAACTCCAAAGTCCTTCTCTGTTTGTAAATGTTTGCAAATTGAAATTCAAATGGTGCATAAAGTAACAAGTTACGGGGCATATTTAAATTGGGCGGAATCTAAAATCGAAACTGATCCCAAAACGAAGCCCGAATGTTCTACAAAAAAATTAAAAAACAACAGCAAAAATGAAAAGTAAAATTAATGTTAAATTATGAGTACTTTAAACACACACATTAGGGACTATCTAAGTAGAAGCGTAGACATTGCTGAAATTGCCACAAATATTTAATTAACTAAATAAAATAAATATGAAAAACTAACATCAAATATACATATTACTTGTAGCAACACTGACAACTAAATACAAACAAACATTTCTAGCACCCAGCTGCGTTTTGAAGACTTTTACTAAAACAACACGACTAAAAAACACACAAGATGAAAAAAACTAGTTGCATCTTCGGTTAACCGAAGCTCAAACTTGCAAAGGCTGTTGGAAGCTGAAAATGGAACTTTTCTTTAACTGTCCGATTTTCCGGAAAATTTATGCCACAAAAATTACTAACACTTTAAACAGATCTTAAAATAAAGCTCGCATTTTAATTTTACTTTGCCATCAATTCCCCAAAAAAAAAGCAAAGCATGCTTTTAGGAGTAAATTTAAAAACGAACTCTAATTTGAATTATATTTTAGCATGCCTCATTTTTCGTACAAAAACAAAGCAAAATTTATATATAAAACAAATTAACAATATTTCAAAGCTTTTTGCAAGTGATTTTAAAATAAAAACAAAATAAACTATCTTTTTTGGGTCAATTTAAGCCGTATAGGAAATACATAAAAAATAAAATTATATTGCAAGCTATTTAAAAAGAAATATTTTCTACAAAATATCAGTGAAAGATGAATCTTTAAAAACAATCAAAATATGCGTAACTCCGAGCTTCTATATAAAAACTCTTTCAACACACACACATTCATACACTCTCTTTTACACACACTCTGTATACAATGAGTATAAGTATATCACGCCCAATGGACAGTGTAACTAAGTCTAAAGAATATTTGTAAACTATTTTCTGAGCACAGATTTTGTATAAATTTATTAGACACATGCTTGCACACACACACACACACACACATGCGCACACACTGTGCACAGTGAGTGCCTAAAGTAAGCCTTCAGCTAATTTGCTATTTATACACTTGACTTGAGGCTTCTATCAAAAAATAAAACCTAAAAACAATTTCTAAAATACCCAAAAAAACATAAAAAGTATTTGATTTGAAAAAAAACTGAAGTTGTGTCACTTCGATTGTAAATTTTGTACTATATACAATGGTCTCTATGATATATGTTATATATATATATATATATATGCTAACGGATAATAAGGAACGTTAACTGTTAACTGTAATTCTTAACTGTAAACTGAAGCAAAACTTTTTTATACCTTTCGCAAGGCATCTGAGAACAATTTTTAAATGTGTGGCGCAAAAAATATATATACAATACATATAGATAATACATTTAAAATTGCACAAACAACAAAATCCAAGTCAAATTACATACAAAAAATAATATTTTTAAAATTTACACTCAAATGATGCGCTACAATTTGATTAAAATTAATCACAAATAAATGAGTATTATATTAAATATACTATATTATATATACATATGTGTATGCATATGTTTAGTAACTAAGAAAGAAAACTATAACTATATATTAGACAACTGATTTTTTTGTTCAACTTTGCACCAATTTTGCTTTCAACTTTCATCTATATATACAACATGATTAATCAGTTGAAGCTACTCTCATAGGGTTGTCACACATCGACACAAGGAACAACCCTGCAACATCGAAGTATAATTAGAAATCGAATGTGGCATAATTGAAAGGTTTTGATATGTGATACCCTTACTTTCTAATTTTTCGAAACACTTTTTAAGTTCTCTATCTTATGATTTTCGTATTCTTTCCTTCGATTTGTAACTTCAAACTGCTCTCTTCCAGTCGCAAGTAAAGTAAATATTATAAAACTAAATAGGAAAATGTTTGCTGTACTTAAAGTAGCCCCAACTACTGTAATGATGATACATATAGTATGTGTACCTATGATAATTTCCTACAAATAACAAACTACATACATACATACATACATATAAATCAAATCAAATTACGCATGGTTAATGTAACGAGCACTAGCTACAAATTAAAAATAAATAACAAGTAAATTAATATTGTAAAACAAACAAAAAGTCATGTTTAAAGCAAATCAACAAATATAATTATTAAATTAAATGCGAAATTGGCCGAACCAAGAGACCAAAGGCATTTACAACAACAACAAAATAGAAACCAAGTAATAAAGATGAAAGTTGGCCAAAATGGAGTAGAGAATTTTACTGAAAATATAGAAACAATTATTATATGAATGCTGGTTACCAAAAATATGCAACAAATGAACCTACAATGAGCCCTCCTACGATACTTATACATATACATATATATACAACATACATATGAATGCTATATACAAGCAAAAACAAACAACAACTATAAACAACAACAACAAGAAACTATTTTTGATTATTCATGATTTATATATGTATTTATTATAACTACCTAAAAAGGGCATTTATACAAACTTTACACACACAAACTCACACAAAAACACAAATACATAAACTGTTATCAAAAAATGTGTTCCAAATTTGAATTTTGTAATCAATTCTGCTTTGGCGAAATTGCTGAGAATACGAAAGTCGGAACAGAGCTGTAAATGTTATAAGTTTTATGTTTTTCAATGTTTTACTTGTAAGCCAACAAATGACAAAAGCAACCGTTTACCGCCGAAAACTTGCTAACAAAAGCTATCAGAATTATCATTAGAGCGAGACAAAAAACAAATCTTAATTTTAAATGTGTGCTTTACATGTTACCAAATAAATGAAACTAAAACTCCTACAGAGCCACGTTCAGGTTCCTAAAAAAACTCCAAATGAAATGGTTAAATTTCCACAAAATGCGCATAAGTTTTAAAAGAAACAACAGCAACAACAAACATAATCAAAGCAAACTAAATGAAATTTAACTAAAATACATGTATTTAATGTATGTGCAAAAACCACAAAAAGAAAAAAAGAACATATAAAATAAAAAAAAAACACAAATGCTGCAGAAAGATAAAACCTTATCAAATTCAATCAATAAATGTCAATGAATATTTAAACTGTTGTTGTCTTTTATTTATTGAAAGCAACCTTTTTGGCCATTTCTTAAGATTATTTTTCATACATTTCCTTTTAGGCCGAGACGTGACTTATGAGTATCATTAAAGAATGGTAAGTGAGGGATAGGGCTGAGTCAAAAAATTCCAAATTTCACCTAAGAATTTGTAAATTATATTGGATACCCGACGAGGTAAGCAAAGGACCGAAATTAAACAACATATTACAGAAACATTTTTAAATAAATATAAATATAATAGTTAATTTAGAAATTAAGGTACGTTTATAATTTATTTATATAAAAAATTTTTATTAAATTCCATTTATATATTTTACTATTATCTAAATTTATTCAACTTTATTTTTTTTAACTCATTTTCTTTTAATTACAGTCGAACTTCCCTAACTCGAACTTCCCCAACTCGAAGTTTTTCTAACTCGAACAAAATCGAGTGGCAATAGCGTTTACTAAGCAAATTCCTTACAATTCTACTTCCCTAACTCGAACTTTCCTAACTCGAATTTCTCCCTAACTCGAACAAAAATATTGGCCCGTACTTCTATAAGTCGAATTTTTCGGGAAAATCTCCAATAAAGTTTGAATTTTTCTTTCTTTTCTGCTTTATGCTTTCGTTAACGGATCGTTTGGATATGTAATATTGATGTACATTAACATATGGTGATGTAATATGATAAAATATTGCATCAACAATTTTATAGGCTTGTGAAATTGCTATAGGAAAGATGTTCGAAATGTACTTCTTTGTCAGAGCACCAGCTCAATAATATTTATCATGACACCAGCACGTGTTTTCAAGTTTTTATCTCTTTAAGAAATTTTTAAACTTATTTGTTAAGAAATTGAAAAGTGGACCAGTTTCCATTATATTAAAAAATGGAAAATTAATTATGTCATTTGATTCGGGAACGTCTTTTGGATACAGCAAAAGAACGATAAAACCTATTTTTGTGAATATCGACAGGTCTTGAACAAACTGAAATTTTTTTTGTTGAAAATAACAAGAAAAGTTTGCAATTTGAAATGTATTTATGAATGAATGAAATTGCAGATTCATTTAAAAAACTAAAAAAAAAAATTCCCTAACTCGAAGTTTCCCTAACTCGAACTTTTTTCGTGGATAATGGTGATTCGAGTTAGGGAAGTTCGACTGTACTTTTTAATCATTTATATTAATTATGTATTTTAATTTAAGGGGTGCCAAAGAAATTTCTTTCACTTGAATTTGGCTTAAATTTGTATGAAATTTATGTCAAATTCAAGCGAATGTGATTCCTGTGGCACCCCTGATTATATTAATTTATTTTAAAGGCTTTACAAATTTGAAGGCTTGCAGTCTTTGCTGTAATATTTGTACAATGGACATAATTATATTATATTTTAATGCATAGAATTTTATTTAAAAAAATCATTAAGTCTTAAGTTTGATTATTTATTAAAAATTTAGAAAACTTATTATTAAAATATTATTCAAATATGTTTATTTTTTATTTTAAATATAATATAATTTTTATCAACATATTATATAGTATGCTAATCGCAAATATATAAATGAAATGGAAATATCATCTGCGAAATCGAACTACCTTTTGGTAAGTGTATTAAAAGCTGCTTTGCTGATAAGAAATTAGCTTCAAACTTTACCCCGAGACTTGATTATAGAATTTAACCCACTTAAAGTGCGTCTGGCCCCGCCACAGCCCGCTTAACTGGGGCATCAATATATATATTGAGAGCATGAAAATAAATTGTCGTCGCTGGCAAAGGTTGTGGCAAGTGTTTATGGAATTGATTTCAGTGCATTATCTTGAGCGTGTAAGGCCAAAGCTTTTATCTAAATTAAATACAGTGCCAGGCATATGCCGCACACACACACACACACACACCCACACCCACACACTTCCACACACATGTGGCAAGTCCATGTCAAAGTCGTTTCAGTTGCTGCAACAGACGTGCAAAATGATTTGCCATTTGGCGCCTCGGCAAAGTTAAAAGTTAATGCCTTTAAGTTGTAACCAAGGGCAGCATATTGTTAAAGCCAAATCACTGCAGTTTTACGCAACTTTTATGACAGCAGCAGTGGCAGCAACACTACGTTGCACCAACTTTTTACGACTTTCAACAAAGTTCGCAGACTGAAAATAAAAACATGCGAAAATGCTTTCTATAAACAAAGAAATGTGTTACATACTCGCATACCGAGAAAGAAAAAAAAGCAGGACACAATTGCAGTCAACGTGCCACTTGAGGCATGCCACACAAATGTCTCAGACCTGTGCAACTTATGGGCCTCCACTGAGGCCAGCAACTGCTGTGACAATGACAATTGCCCACGCACATAGACTCGCCGCAATGTTGCATGCAACCCACGGCAAAATGCGGCATTGAAGACGCAACGCGACAACAGCAGCAAACACAACCAATTGCAATTTAAATTAAAGCCATGCGTATTTTTTGCACTGCAAAACTATGCGAAATGTTAGAGCGAGAGAGATGGAGGCAGCTTGCACTGAGAGAAAAATATGTGCAATATTTATTTATTTACTAAAAAACAAACTAAAGACAGTCGACACAACAATGTTAATTCAAATTAAACATTAAAACATTAATTTAAATTAAAACATTAATTTTAATATAATAAATTTGTATATAATATAATAATATAAAAAAAAATAAAAAAAAATTACGCAAGTTGACAATCTTACAAACAAAAGTCGTTTAAATACTTTATTTAAACAAACAAAAGTCGTTTAAATACTTTTTTTAGACGACTTTTGTTTTTAAGATTGTAAATTTGCGTAATTTTTTTTATTTCTTTTATATTATTATATTATATACAAATTTATTATATTTTGGTTTTAATGTTTAATTTAAATTAATGTTTTAATGCTTAATTTAAATTAACATTGTTGTGTCGACTAAGCAGTCGAAAGTTTTTATAAATATAATTTTTATGCAGTAAAATAAATATTTTTGATTATCAAATTTTTTAACTATAAATAAAAAGATTTTTTTTAGTGTACACATTTTTTGCAGCAACTTTAGTCATATTTACTGCTGCTTCTGTTATTGTAATTTTTTTGTACTGCGCTTATTTTGCTCAGTGCAACCGGAACTGTAAACAACGCCATATTATTTTATCCTCTCTCGCTCGCTCTCTCTCTCTCGCTCTCCTGCGCCATGTTTTTGGCTTTTTTCGGCTTTGTGTTTTGCCCGCGAGCTGCGCGCATAAATTTGAATGTGAATTTTTATTTTCGGTTCGCTAGTCTTGTTGCAAGTTTGTCCAAAATTTAAACGGTGCAACACACACACACATACACACACAATCACATGCCACAAGACTGCATTCATTATCGATGCCATTCAGCGGCACAGCCAGAGCTTTGTTGCAAATTAGGCATTAAAACTGACACCTCCTTACCCCACCCCCATTCCCCTCTCCTGTTGCAAAGTCACGTGCGGCAGCTGCTCAAATGCAGCGCTGACAAGCAGAGCGTCTAATGAAGTGACCGTGCATTGTTGTGAAAGGCAAATGTCTGCCTCTTGCTCTCTCTCTCTCTCCCTCTCACTTAAGCTCAGTGCACGTGTCGCAGAACTTTCGGTTAACGGTTATTAAATGCAGTTTGACAACAACAAAAATGCAGCCCAAAAGTGCAAAGTGCAAGCACAACGAAGCGTGCTCTCTCCCGCTCTCAGTGTGTCGCTCTCTGCCGCGCTCGCTCTACGCTCTCTTGCGCTCACCGTTTGAAACCAGTTTTTCTACTCTGTGTTTTTAGATCATTTTAGATCCGTTTAGATCAAACACAGGTGCCCAAAGCTGTGCAAACGAATGCGTCGATCAGTTCGAGTTGAAAGCGCGACGCGTTCGCTACGGCAAAGCGCCAAAGAATTTATTTAATAAATAAACAAATAAATACAACAAAATAAAACTCGAAAAAAAAGAGAGAGAACAACAAAACAACGCGCAATAAAAATTCAACTATTTTTAGCATATTACGTGAGTGTCATTCGAATTTGTTTTTGTGTGTGGAGTACGCCAAAAAAAAAAAGTGTGAAAAAGTGTTGTCGAGTGTTGCAAAGTGGATAAAAACACTAAGCAGCAAATATTTCTAACATGCGTTGCCCTTTTAGCGGACTGTTTGAGTCGGTGTGTGTGTTGTGTATGTGTGTGTTGTTTGTGTGTGTGTGTGTGTGTGTGTAGGCGCATAACTCTGCCTTTGAGCTCAAGCCAAAAACCTGCTGCTATTATTAGCTTTAGCCAAGATTATGGCCGATTTGGCTGTGTCTCGACTTGAGTTGGGTCTCTCTATCTCTCTCTCTCTCTCTCTTTCGCACTCTATGCCCATTGTTGGCTGTCCTCCCTTTCCCCTCTGCTTCTATGCGCCTTTCCCGCTTCCTCTCTTTTGATGCTGCCTGTAAATGTTGTGTGAAAATTTGCAACGCCTTTTTCCATTCATGCCAAGCGATTATATCACACACATGTGTGTGTGTGTGTGTTTGTGTGTGTGTGTGTTGGCTGTCGTTTTGGCCAGAACTACATAGTTTAAGCCAAAGATTCCACACACACTCAGATTGACAGTAGCTTTTGAATTTAATGGAAGCAACGACATCATTGATATTTAATATTAAAAAATAATTATTGATATACAGTATGTCAAGTAATTTTATGGACAATGAAAAAAATCATATACATTTTTAAATTGTTAAAAAAACATGAATTATTATTATCTACCAATAAAAATAATATTATTTTTGTTCATTTTGAATTTTGTCGAAATAATTACAGTATGTCATATAATTTTATTGACAATGAATAAAATCATATACATTTTTAAATTGTAAAAAAACATAAATTAGAGCTCTTCCAATAAAAATTAAATATTTTTTGTTCATTTTGAATTTTGTCAAAATAATTACAGTATATCAAGTAATTTTATTGACAATGAAAAAAAATCATAAATATTTTTAAAAATATGAATTAGAGTTCTAACAATTAAAATTTAATTTTTTTTTGTTCATTTTGAATTTTGTCAAAATAATTACAGTATGTCAAGTAATTTAATTGGCAATGTAAAAAATCATATACATTTTTAAATTGTAATAAAATATAAATAATTATTATGCACTAATAAAAATTTAATTATTTTTTGCTCATTTTTAATTTTGTCAAAATAATTATTTGACTTACTCTAGCTGCATATCGTAATAAAATATAAATTTGAGCTTTACCAATAAAAATAAAATTTTTTTTTGCTAATTTTTAATTTTGTCAAAACAATTACTTGACTTACTGTAGCTGCATATCGATATATTGTGCATATATTTGTTTTGTTTGTGCAACAGCCGTCGAGTGAGTTGACAGTGTAATGAAATGTGTGCAACAACTACAACAAATACAACAACAACAACAACAACGAAATACTAACAACCTGTCGCTGTCGCTGGCAAAGCGTTAACAATAAATAAAGGCGAAAACAATAGCAGCAACAACAGCAACAACAACACTTGACTGTACAACAATGAGCAGAGAAGGTAAGCCAGTTTTTTAGCCCACAATCATGCATACACACACACAGCCCATACACACACACACACTACACACACTTGCATAGATTTGCACATTTATTGCCAACAATTTTTGTTTTTTTCTTCAACTTTTGATTAAGTGCAAGTGTCACAGCTCGCAGACTCTATAAAACTAAGGTCATTTCCGTAGCTCGCTTGAACTCTGAACTGATATAAAAATAATAAGTATGTGTGTGTGTGTGTTTATTGAGTGCGTGGGCGCTGAAAACGGAATTCTCAATGGATTCGACGGCGGCGACGGCGGTTGACCGTGAAAAGGCCAAGTCGAGTCCAAGTTTTTGCTTCTCTTTTTTGTTGTTGTTGCCTTTTATGAGCATGATTCGCTTTTATTCGAATTTTTCTCAGTATCTGTTTCTGTTTCTGCTTCTGCTTCTCATTCAGTGCTTATGTCATTTGGCCAAGATTTGTCAGCGCAGCGGAAATCCAACAGCTGTTCATGCAATCCGCATCCAAACTTAACTTAAGTGCAGGAAATTATCATTAGCTTGGCTACCACAATGACAACAGCAACAGCAACGACTTTTGGCCAATTGCACATGTTGTTGCTGCTGCTGCTTTGAGCCCAATTGGGCAGCTGGTCCATGCCATTTGTCTATGGATAATTGTCAACTGTTGCTTAGCCGTAAATAGCCAGCGACATATTCAGTTTTCCTGCATCAGGCGGACAAATAAGTCAAGTCAAATTAATTGGCTTAAAAAAAAAATTAATGCACTCTTCCTACTTATATAAAAACTTAAACTAAACTAGGCAAACTATTTGTTATTATAAATCAAAAGTTGTTATGTTTCATCTTATTTGAAATTGATTTTAATCACTTAAGAATGAAAGTGTTTTGTTTTCAATTTTGGATTAAATTTTATTGTCTATTTTATACTCTAAATCAATATAATTGCATCAAATTCAATTTTATACAATAATTTATAAATTTTATTAAGGAATAAGAGATTTTATCTTAGACATATTGTAAAAAAATATTTTATGATATTTTCTTGTTTTTTTTTTTTAAGCAAACGCAACTTAAATATATAATGTCTAAGTCATTTTAAATTATTTTAATTTAATTAATTTATGCTTTTCACTAATAACTTTCTAAATTAAATTTTAATGACAATTTTAGACTCTTAATCAATTTTGATAGAGTCGAGTGTAATATGATAACTTTAAATTATATTAAAGATACAAGTATCTTATTAGTGAAATATTAAAGATAAACATTTATTGCTATTTTTCTTAGTTTTTTTTAAATTATATTAAAGATACAAGTATTTTATAAGTGAAATATTTAAGATTAACATTTATTGCTATTTTTCTTAGTTTTTTCTTAACTGCCCTTAAAGCTAACATTTAAAAAATTAATTTCGTTGAATAAAATCGAATTTAATTTAATAACTCTTAGTTATCAATATAATATATGTATTAGCATCTGAAAATCGCATCTCATATGAATATATTAAATATTAATATTTCTTACATAAATTAAATATTAAATTCGATTTTTTCATGTAATTTTTGTATTAAATTCGATTACATTTCAATCTTATTTCTTATTAATTTTGAATATCTATGCATCTTTTGGTGAACATCTAAGTTTATCTAGTACTTTAGAGTATTTCTTTACTTTTACACAAGCTTGTCATACCTTTTATCATCCCAGAGTATAGGGTATCGCAATGTGATTACATCTTTGCTAATCTATTTATAATACAGTCCAAGCGAAAATATCTTGCAAGTTGCTTGTGATATTATCATAATTTAAAACACAATCTAAGAGACAATAGACGCATTAAAGAGACGCTTCAGTTTAGTAGTTTTTGTTGTTGTTGTTGTTGGTGTATTTGTAACGGTTACCTCAGCTCAGTTTCTTGGCGTTTCAGTTGGCAATGCAGCCCACTGTGCATAACAGAACAGGCTTTGGGATTTTTGGAGTCTGCGGCATCGCAACCACAGCCACAGCCACAATGTGAGGCAAAGCCAAAGCTAAAGCAACCACAGCAACCACCGCTGGCAATGTTTTTATTTTATTTTTGGTTTATTTTTTAGTTGGTTTCTTTTTGTGATAAAACGGCAGCGATGCTTGGCGCACGCCACTCCATGCCATACAATCGAATAAAACTAGTGCCAGAAATTCAAAACCAACGCTAGCGGCAAAAATGTTGTCTTCTTATTTTTTTTTACTGTATTTTTAGTTGATGACAATGTTTTGATAGTATTCAAATTTGTTTTTGGGGTCAAGCAATTGGACATAACTGTTGTTTACACGCTTATGTTGTGCAGTGTATGTTTTTTATTCGTGGGTCACGTTCAACTCCTGCCACAATTTGCAGCGAAAGTTGCATAACACAGTAATGTGGACACATGTTGTTGGACAACAGTTTAGGACTGGTTTGGTACAACGCTGCGTATGCGCATTATCGTATATTGAACACGTAAAACGATCATTAAACGATAAAAATACATATATGCAAATACTCAACACACAAATCAATCAATGCTAATCACCATATGTATTTACAAACTTATGTATTTACAAACTTGTGTAATCACAACGTCTTCGCTTTGAACTGGTTGGCAGAAAAGCCATATAAATAAACGAGGGCCAGTCAGTAATTAGCATCTCTGTTGAATTACTTTTGTCGTTATAAAAGTGCGTACTCGAAAAAGCTCTTTACGCGGCAAAAATCTGGTGACGAAAACATTTGCATGCCCCAAAGTGTCTGACATCTAATTTTGTGACGAACAATATATAATTGTACACATAAATTAAATTTAAAAAAAAATTGTACTCGACACTGCACAAAAAAGTTATTAAAATAAGGTCCAAAGAATTGGGAGATTATTACGCAATGTGCCAAATGCCCCACTTTTTTTAAGAATAATCTAAATATGGGTAATTCTCCCATGTCGAATGCGACATTCGTACGCATTCAAAGTGAAATAAAACATATGCCAAAACATTATTTTGTTGTGACAAAAGGAGAAACTTATAGGTATTGATTAGCGCTATAATTGGTGCTAAAGTGGATTTTAGGAAATTGTTCGTTTTCAAGATAATTTAAAAAAACTAAGGCATTCGCACGCGACTCAGATAGAAGTCGTTTTTTCGGCGACCAGTTCTAGCACTGATTTCGGCAAAGCATGAACGAATATTTTGATGCCATTTATTTTGTAATGTAATGTATTCATTTATCTAAAAAATGCTTTTTGTTTGGTTTTAAAATATCAAGTAGTTTTTTTTTAAATGTAATTTGAGTCACTGTCGCACGCGACATGTCGCACGTGACATTTTTTTCCACAAAATATTTCTGTTGTTTCTATCTCTCTTTTTTTATATTATATATCGAAATCAGCCCGAAAAACTTATTTAAATTAAACTTTCAATATATTTCTTTGAATTAAAATGGTTTATGTTACAATCTTACTATATTACTTAGTGTAATCGATAGAATACAAACGGTCCATTTTGGAAACCATTTTTTTAGAAAATTGACATAAATATGGAAAAAGTGATTTTATTCCAATGTAGAATCTATATGTTCATCCTATTGAATTTCTTCTAGCGTATATTGCTTAAATAAATAACTTGAATTCATTTTTGGAACATAATTTCCTAAGATGTGAGTTTTTGAGCAATTTTTCGTTTTTAGGCTCGGTTGACATTTCTGGAGAAATGCCAATATTCAATTTAATGTCGTTCGTCACAAAGTTTGATATCAGACACTTTGGGGCATGCAAATGTTTTCCACTTTTACTTTTGCTTACTTTTTATTACTTTACTTTTTACTTTTATTTAACTAATTTTACTTACTTTTAATTTAACTAATCTTAAAAAAACTTGTCAAAATCTTACCATAAATAAAATATATAAAAATATCAACTCTAACTTTAATGTCGTCTACTTTTTATGCAGCCCTCGCACACACATGCGACTGCATAATTATTAAAACCATTTAAAAACTGATACGTTGTAACTTTCATTTGACATTTGGTAGCTGCTCTGACTTGTCCATAATTTGCAGTCAATGCAATTGAAATGCCTCGACAGAGACTGAGACTTGGACTGAAACTGAGACTGAGACGGATGGACAGACAGACAGACTTGGCTTAGATGATGATTTCAACACGTAATTAATGTGTGGTGTCATTGAATGCCAATTACATGCCTCATGCCAAATGCCAAAGGAATCAAAAACACACTGCTATCAATATACATAGATTTGTTTTTGTTATCGATAGTGTTTATTGATTTAAGTAAAGAGCTGAATAAGAATTAACTCACATATGATATTACCTAAGAACATTTCAATTTGATGGCCTTGTGATGTTGCCAACTAAGAACTGAACTAAAGTTGCATTTAAATATTTGCTATACGTTTGTTTGTTTAATTCAATTAACAAATTGTTCAGATTATAAATATGTAAGAATTAAAAAAATTTCAATCTGTATCATTTTATCAAAACTAAATCAACTTCTATAATGATCATGGTTTGATTTTCAAACTGTCTCTTTTAATTAAATGTTAAAACTTGAATGAAATTAAATAAAATTTGAATGCAGAAGAATTAAAAAATTAATCAAAATAACATTCCGCTTCGAAATCGAATAAGTTTTGTAAAAGTTATGAAAGTTTTAAGCTGTGATAAATTGGTCTCTATTTTCCAATCCATTTTCATCCCGTGCTCAAATGAATTTACAAGATATTGTCGCTTTCTGCTGTTGAATCGTTATCGCATTGAATGCCAGAATCATAAGATAATTGTGAACGCTTTTAGCAGAGGAAAAACTAAAAGCTGGCACTATTAATTAATGGAAATGTCTGGCGGATTAGAATACACGTATCGTATCGTAACGTATCGTATTGGCTTCCAACTGGGCAGCATTCTCTCCTTGAGCAGCTGCAAATCCGAAGCTGAAGCTGAAGCCGAAGCTGAAGCCAACGAGCGTGGGAAAATCATGAAATGGCCGCAACTCTAAAAACTGGCAACATGCGGATCTGGCAATTGGAATTGGCCAGGTTCGTTGGCCAGGTTGCTTGGATGTGGATGTTTGGACCACGGCATGAGTTTGCATATGTGAGGCGGCTCGGTATGGATATTATGTGGTTTTTTTTGTTGCTGTTGTTTTTGTTGTTGCCGCATCAAGTGCACAGTGTGGGCAAATGTGGCCAGTTGGCATTGCCAATGCGCCGTTATATTGTGCAATTAAAGCGAATTTATACTAAAGTGGCAGCTACTCACACACACACACACACACACACAGTTGCAGACGTCGCGTCGTTCAATTAAAACCCTAATAGAACCGCAAATATCTAATAGGTAAATACACAAACACACACACACACACACATACATCTTTATATTTGTATGCATGTATGCGTGCATTTGGCAGCCTCATAAACACTTGTACTACCATTGTCTTACCCTGCAACCATTGAAAATCAACAAAAATGGGTATTATAACTATGTGTTAATTTATGAAACATATTCTTAGAATTTTTTCCGACACTAAAGTGTATTTTTAGATTTATTCTAACTTGAGTCTCAATTTTTATTTATCAATAGAAATTTAAGTCTCTGAACATGGAATAAATGATTTCAGCTTTTCATACCATTTCAAAGATTCATTTCTTGAGTTTAGTCACACTTGATACATAGTCTTATCTCAATCAACACTACAGTGCACTGTAAAATTCAACACGATCGATTTGTGTAAGAAATAGTACAGTTAAAAGATTTGAAGAATCATAAACAATCAAGGTTAATTTAAAAAAACTTACAAATTTTAATCCAAATTTAAAGTTTTAAACACAATACTCTAAATCAGCGATGGGCACAAAATCTAAATTTGGAAATGAAACATTTTTAATATTTTTTTTTATACCTCAAGTTTTTTCAAATTTTATTTTCTTTATTTATTTTTACATTATTTATTTTAAATATTGACAATAATTTAATACAAACAAATACTTAGTACTTATATACTCTATTATATCTAAAAGCCTGTCTCTCCTGGGTATCTCACAGTCGTGCACACTGGCTAAGAGCATTCATAGATGTTGTTGTTGTTGTGGTTGCTATTTTGGCTTAAACCACTTGCTCATTGCTGAGTTACTCGCAGCCCGAAAAACAAAAGTTATAACGGTGCTGCCGTTGCCTTACCTCCTTGCCCCCTCACCACCTTCCTGTTTCCCCCTTTCCAACCTCCTCCTCCTTCTACCCGCTTGAAAGTGGCTATAAATTTATGCCGATGCTTCGACTGGCGAACAGGTTTACGTTCTTCGCGCATTGTTTTGACTGCCGCCGCCGCTGCCGCCGGTTGGTTGCCATTTAGACCGTGCATAGTTTTTGGTCGGAACAGAAGTGAGGTAGAGGGGGGAGGGGGGAAAGTACTTAGAACCGTTTGCCGACGCCAGTTACAGTTACAGCTTGGTGTTTCAGTGCGGCTAAGTGAAACACTTGGAAAGATCTCTATCAGTTCTGCCCCAAGGCGCAACATAATGCGAATTGTAATTCATGTGCTGCTCCCGCAGTTAATGTCAACTCAGGGGAATACGAGCATATTTCATTCGAACTGCGAGCATATTGTAATATTGTAATAGATATTTGCATTTAAGGAGATGATGAAAGGAAGTTACAATTATTATTGAATATTTATTTAATTTATAATACTTTTATTTTATTTTTATTTTTAATATTTTTATTTAATATTTAATTAGATAAATAGAATAAATTTTACAATTCTATAATTTATTCTACGTTATTTATGTTACATGGAAGATAAACTAAATGTTGCAGTGATATTTTTTTAATGAATAGAAAACAGAATATCTTCTGTTTTTATTATCCGATTTTTAAAAGCTTTTTGAATCTAATTGAAAAAAAAAACAACATATAAACATAGGTATTTAACAATTAGATTGTAAGTAGTTCAGCACAGTCATTTTTATATTGTCTAGTCATAATTTTCTCCTTTATGCCGGGTGTTTTCAAGTCGATCACACTTGACGTTTTTGTTCCTCCTTTTTCCTGCAGTTGTTAAATGTAAATATTATACGCTCCTGTATTATTAAAATTACTCAATTTGGTGTACCGGATATTTTCCAGTCGATCACACTCTTGTCATGATTTTTTTAAATTTATTATGTTGCCATAATTGCTATAAGTTTTACTCACTTTTATATTTATTTATGTTTGCATACAATAGTTGTGTATACAGAGTATATCCCAGTCGATCACACTCGACGCGTGTCTTCTCCCAATTTTAGGGTCTGTTGTTCATGCTGTGCCGCAGTTAAAGCCAACTCTTTGGTCAATTGTTATGGCTGCGATTTGGCCTAGTCAAAGACGAGGGTCTTCAAATAACCAATCCAAAAAAATTGAGCTTACAGTCTTTGATGTTTTTCTCCAGCTGTTTGTTGGCCCAAAGGCTTGGGCCAAAAGCCTAGACTGATGGAAATTAATGTAGCAAACGTGACGCAGTCGTCCCTTAAGACTCAACTGAATATAGATACAAATGTGTATCTATATATGAGTAGTATCTACAATGCGAGTCTCTTCATCAGTGCAACATCTGTGGCAGCTGTCAACGGCTTCATTTGCGAGTTGCCACAGTTGCAAGTACGCTTAGAACCTGGCCAAATAGAAATAAAAACCGCCAAAGTTGATTCAGCTTTGAGTGAGTTTGCAAAAAAAAAAATAGAAAGAAATTGAAAACAACAGCAAAAAGATCAAGGCAAAAGGAAATCGAAATAGGGGGTGGATGTGGGGAAAGGGAGAATGGGAAGCGGGGGCGAACAAAACATTGCGGCTTTTGGCCGTAAAGCCAACTTTCTCTGCACGAGTGTTGAGATTTAATATTGTTTACCCACAATAATAACAACAACAACCAAGACAAAAAAAAACAATCGGCAATTGTAGACAGACCTTTTGGCCAAAAAGAATTGGCCAAGCACTGATTTTAATGGCTTACAATCATAAAGAAAAAAAATGTCAGAAATTAATAAAGCAAATACACACATGTGTGTGTGTATATATAAAATTATATATATATAATAATCGCACTTTCATCGCCCTTTGTAGCCTTTGGGCGCACTTGGCGCTTATTAATTTTTGTAGCTGTTACCGTTAAGCATTGTGTTGATGTTGTTGTTGTTGTTGTTATTGTTGTTGCCGCTTTTTAGCCCAAAAAGATTAGCCGCAACAACGACGTGAGCAAGCGTTTATGGCTAGAAAGTGCCAATGTTGTTGTTGTTGTTGCTTTCGTTGTGGTTGTTGTTGTTGTGTTTGTTGTTGTCAAAATATTTTGCCAGCTGACCGCGCTATTTGAATGTTGCTTGGAAGCATCGCAAGAAATTCGACTTGACACTGGGACAACACATATTGAAAAATAAACGAAAAATTTATGAATAAAGATTTCATATAAATGACTTAAATAAATTTTAACGTAAAGAACATTTCAATATTTATTAGGAACTTATATAAATAAATAAATTTTAACGTAATGAACATTTCAATATTAATAAGGAACAAAAATCAGCATAACGTTTTTTACGTTTCTATTTTTTGATAGAAAAAGTAGTTCTGTACAGATTATCGAAAATGCAATTGTTTCTTAAAGAGAAGCTTAATTTCAAATTTTGTTCGCCAGTTTAAAAAAAAATGTATTTATTCAATTATCGATATAATAAAAACAAAAAATTGCTTTCAAAACAATAAAAAGAATATGCACAATTCACTGTAGAGGGCATTCCACGATAGTGACGAAAGCATCGCAAAGGCTACCAAAGGTCTTCTACACAGTGTGAGTACCCAGTAAAACTTTGCTCTTTCCAAAACGTACAACTTTTCAAGTTCACATTCCCAGCAAAACTAGTTGTCAAATCAGAATTCTCTATTTAGTTTTTAAATAGGGGCGAGACAGGAATAGAACTAACTTTTAGAAGCTATGTTGGCAGGGGTTCTGTTATTGCACTGCTAACTATACCTTTCCGATACTCATTTCCAAAATCTACTGTCCAGAATGTGGAAAAGAATACAGAAAGGCAGTGGCTCTGTGATTGCACTGTTAACTAACATTTCTGTTTACTGGGTAGTTCCTGATTTTGAATAAATACATAAATATTTTTACTTGACTAAAATTGTTAATACGCATTAAGAGTCAAGAAAACAATTTCTAGAGCATATTTTTAGTTTTCTTCAAATACTTGAAATCCGACTGCCTTTTTGCTCGGCTTAATTCCACTGTGCAGGGCACAGAACAATTTTAAACGCTGCTCATTTTTCAAAGTTGCGGCCTCTTTGCCCCAATATGTTTGTAAGACTTGTGTGTGTTGGTGTGTTTGTGAGTGTTTTTAATAGCCTGCAGGGTTAAAAATTTAATGGAAAAACGTTTTAATAAATCAGTTAAGTGGTCTTGCCGCTTTTTTGCGGCTAATTACACGCATTAGTGCTGGCCATGCCAATTCAGAGCCAGAGCCAGAGAGTTCCCTGGCCCAGTCCAGAGTAGAGCAGAGGACGGAGGACGGACGCGTTAACAGACGCGCTCATGTCCCCAACAAAAATAGAAGCAGCAAAAAAAAAAAAAGGAGAAAATCTCTTTGGATATTCGTATTACGCAGCGGGACAATGTAAGGCTGGCCAATGTCCAAGCAGCGCGTAATTTAGCAATTAAAAGCGATTAGCGCACAGTCAGCTACTTAACGTCTTCCCAGATCCCAGCTCCCAGATCGAGGCTTTAATGGGCGGCCCCCAACTGGAGTTGAATCCACTTGACAATCCAAAGTCGTCGCAGCAATCGTTAAATGTTGGCCATCAAATGTTATGCTGATTATTGAAAACATGTTGCAAGCGACAAGCGACGACATAAAAACTGTTGCATTCCCACTCGTTCCAGCGATTCTCTAATGACAATTTATTGTCTAGACTTGAGACGGTTCCAAAACGTTATTCCATTCGAGGAATGCGCGGAAGTGAAATCGTTAGGAAATTCCAACGCGACAAATCGTTAAAAATTTTAATAGATTTTCAAAGCAATTATAATGTGACTCAGAAAAACATGATCTCTATACTTTGTACAGTTTTTTATGACAAATTTTATCATCTTGCATAAATTTCATTTGTTTCTTTTTAATTTCGAGCAAAGTTTTTTCTTCGTAATACTTTTAATCCAACTCAATTGCTTAAGAAAAAATATTAATTAAAAAAATATTATAAAATACAAAAATTTCATTCTCTATTTGATTTTATTGTTTCAATTCCACTCGTTTTTCAGAAAATTTTTCAGAAATACATTTTTACATTGATATCAAATATAAGCAAAATAAAGGAAGTTTATATTAAAGTGTTCCATTTCCATTCGTTTCTCAAGCAAACATCTTAATATTTGCATTTGAAAACATTCTTAAGGCCTGATCAACTAGTGTTTCATTTCCAAACGTTTTCATTCTATTTTCAATGTTCCATTTCCATTCGTTTCTTAAGCAAACATCCAAATATTTGCATTTGAAAACATTTTAAAAGTCTGGTCAACTAGCCTTTGATTTCCAAACGTTCCCATTTTATATTAAAGTGTTTCATTTCCACACGTTCCCTTTCCAAAATCAAATAGAAGAGTTTAAGTGAAATGTAATCAAATTGAATTCGATGCCAGTTTTGTGGTCAATTGTCTACCGAGTTATGCAAAGATTAATCAAGTTACCATCAATGATTATTTTGGTTGTGCTGCATTTTTTTGGGTCAATATTGGCAACTGCATTTGGCCAAGAGTTTTGTATTTGGCTGTTGGCTCGTTTCGTTGGCATGTGAAAGGCGTTGCAAGTTGCAAGTTGCAATGTTGCAAGTTGCACGCGGAGAGTGAATGCCTTGCACCAGTTTATGTTTATGTGGGTTAACTGGGCCGCCCATAAATTGTGGCAAAAGGAACAGACCCAGAAAGGGAGAGAGGAGAGAGAGAAAGAGAGGAACTATAACTTTCTAAACCGCGCCCCGAAACGTTGAAAGAGTCTTCCATAACAACAGTTCAACCTTTATGACACTTGACCACAAAACTGGACTATGGAATGCATTTTTGTGGCCAAGTCATTGTCATTGTTGTTGCTGTTGCTGTTGTTGTTGTTGGTATTACTTTGATTGTTAACTTGACTTTGTTTTTTTCCCACTTGAACATAATGCAAATTGCTACAAATTAACTTCTCGTAATCTTTTTTTTTTCTTTTATATTGTTTCATTTGGATTTTGGTGTTTGCTTGAGTTGGTTTTTCGTAACGACTTCCTGTTGGCTTTAACCCATTGTTGGCCGCGGCCGGAAGCTCAGGTGCCGTTTCAAGAGCGAAAGTTGTGAAATCTCGCCAAACGCCTTGTCTAATGGAAATGGAAATGGAAATTGACGGCGGGGTGGGAGTTAAATTGAAAGAAAAATGGGAAATCCATGTAAATACTTTACGAGGTACTCATCGCTACCTGGACAGCTGGAAGCATAACATAAATGCCTTTGCCCGATATTCCGAATGCTTTATTTACGGCTTATTTATGCTGTTTATGCAGCGTTAAAGGTTATAACACATGCCAAGGCTTTTTATGCGCTTTATGCGCCAAGGTAAATATGAGAGCCAAAGCATTTTAATGGCATTCCATTTATATTTACATTGGCCGCAAAATAAAAGCGAGGCAGATGAGTGAGGAAAAAAACAAAGTGCTCCATGCTCCGAGGCAAATGTTAACCTAACACAACAAAACCCAAACCCAAACCAAACCAAACCCCAAACCGCATAAACAAATCAAAGTGTGCAGAGGGAGAGACAGAAGGAGGAAGGGAATTGAACGCATCGGGAGTTGCAAAAAGGCTTTTGATGCCCGCCAAGTGATAGAAATGGACACAGAGTCAGAGACTCAGAGACTCTGAAGATTCGATTCGAGTTCCCAATGACGACCACACACGCCTGCCAAAGGGCCCTGAATTCGATTTTTCATTTGACAATGAAAGGCAACGCCCACACCATAAATGTCCCTCGCCCATCAGTCGGACTACACTGAGAGAAATGAATTGAAAATTTAATTGATATATATGTATATATCTTTTGAATGGGAGTGCCATTTTCTTAAATGTTCATATGTATTTGATCTACACTTCATTATGTATTTATTATACACTGAAGAGCAAAACTGTAACACAAGTTCAATTTTCTCACTTCTACGGTCTGTATCTTCTCTCCTATTTTATGTATACCAAAGATCTTAGTCTTGTTTTGTTGGACATTTATTTTATTATGATTTTTGAAAATTTGAAGACATTTGATAAACTGGAAGAAATATGCCGGATCAAAATGTAAGAAAAGGCAAATGTTACAGTTTTGCACTTCGGTTTTATTTTAAACAAATATTTTTTAAAATAATTTTTTAATAATGTTTATGCAGCTATTTCAATTTTTTTTAGTTCCCTTATGAGATTTAGCATAATTTGGGAGTAGCGTTGCACCAATTCAGGGGAGATAGCGTACCATATGTCCTTGTTCTCTCCCGCAGCTCCATCATTCCACTGGGAGGCACCGTATATTTCGCTAGCTGCGATTTTACATGGCTACACAATTTTTTCCATAGGATTCATATCGGGAGATAGTAGTGGCCACTTCATGGACCGCAATTTTGGTTTTGACATCTAACTTTTGACCAAACAGGACATTTCTTTGGGTCATTGTCTTACTGACTGGATTGTGGGATCTCTAGTTCAATATCAGGAGCGTCAGTCTGACTCGAAATGATTAGTTTTTGTTTCATCTGACCATACAACCTTGAAAATATAATTTTTTTTGGGAATTATTTTGGACTAGAGATCCCACAATCCAGTCACCAAATAATGTGCGGCAAACTGCAAGCACGGTGGCGGTTCCATTATGGTTTGAGGCTGTATATATAAAAACGGAGTTGGTACCTTGGTGCTAATCGATGGAATAACGCGAAATGAACAATATCTGAGCATTCTGCAACAGATTCTTCCAGAAGTCATCGGGAATATGGGTCTTGCTGTTGAAAAAATGCATTTTTCAGTAAGACAATGACCCAAAGAAATGTCCTGTTTGGTCAAAAGTTAGATGTCAAAACCAAAATTGCGGTCCATGAAGTGGCCACTACTATCTCCCGATATGAATCCTATGGAAAAAATTGTGTAGCCATGTAAAATCGCAGCTAGCGAAATATACGGTGCCTCCCAGTGGAATGATGGAGCTGCGGGAGAGAACAAGGACATATGGTACGCTATCTCCCCTGAATTGGTGCAACGCTACTCCCAAATTATGCTAAATCTCATAAGGGAACTAAAAAAAATTGAAATAGCTGCATAAACATTATTAAAAAATTATTTTAAAAAATATTTGTTTAAAATAAAACCGAAGTGCAAAACTGTAACATTTGCCTTTTCTTACATTTTGATCCGGCATATTTCTTCCAGTTTATCAAATGTCTTCAAATTTTCAAAAATCATAATAAAATAAATGTCCAACAAAACAAGACTAAGATCTTTGGTATACATAAAATAGGAGAGAAGATACAGACCGTAGAAGTGAGAAAATTGAACTTGTGTTACAGTTTTGCTCTTCAGTGTATATGCACAAAAGCATAAAAACTTCGTGAAAATATATTTCAATTAAATTTTTAATAATTTGTATTTTAAAGATTGCAAATAAGATTTATGGCATAACGTAGAAAAAAAAATTTAAAATAAAACTTATTGTTCAATTTTTTAATATAATTATAAAAGTTAAAAACAAAACTTTCTTTTAAAGTGTTTGGTTTTTTTTCTGTAATTTCCTTCAATAAATTACTCTTAGTACTTGTAGTTCGAGAATTTCAACATATATATTAAATTATTTTTTAAAAAACATACAATTTTAAGAGTATGTTAAAAAATATATATATAAAAATAATTATTTTACAATTAAGATGTTAAACATTTTTAATTTAAGTCCTTAATTTTTATGCAAAATTCTTAAAACTAAAGTTTTTGTCTCAGAGCTAAGAATTTTTGGCTAGAAAATATATCAAGAAACAAAATTTCGTCTTAAAAATAGAAAAATTATATATAAAATACTTCTTTTTTTTTATATAGTTGAACTTTCATAACTCGAATTTCTCTCAAACTCGAGCTGAATGAGAGGCAGTAAAATGAATAAACTTAAGAAAAATAACTCTATAAGTCGAATATCTCCATAGCTCGAACCTATTCTTTGGAGAATGGTGATTCGAGTAAGGGAAGTTCGACTGTGTTTCTATTCTGATCAGTGTAGCTATGTGTGTGCAAGGTATGCATATGTGTCTGTGTGGTATATGTATGTGTGTGCTTCTCCGTCTCCCTAGGCGCTAAAATCAACGCAACGAACTTGAAACATTTACTCGGTCTTCAGGTTCAGTCCATGTCCCAACTGACAATTGTATCTCGATTTACCGCCAGGCAAAAGCAAAAAAAAAACCAAACTGAATACTGAATAGGACTTTAGTTAAAATAATAATAAGTGGGCTGGGCAGACCAGTTCCAGTTCCACTCCAAGTTCCACTCCAAGTTCCAGTTTCAGTTGCAAACCTGATTCCATGTTGCCAGTAACTCTGCATAGACAAACAGGCGGCAGCTTTGGCCAACGACGACACCCTTTAATTGGCCTAATCGAAACAATAACTCAATTTCTTATCAACAACAACACCCGTCCGGCGATAATAACATTCATTAAAAATGATTTTCACAACACCATATGCAATTGTGTGGCTTCTTTAACTATACCCTGTAATTGTTGCATTTGATTAACAGGCAAATTGGAGCTTAAAGGGTAGAAAGAAAGTCAGAATAAACTGAGACTTAATTTGGCTAAATATGTAATAAATTTCTAAACTTGATTTTGCCTTTAGCTTTTTTGAAAATTTCTGAAAAATCTAATGATAAGCACAAAAGTTGTAACAAACATTTTAAAAGTTTTTATTTTCTTTTTTATTATTTTAAACAATTTTTTAATTATTTTATTTCATATTAAAGCTAAAGCTTTAACTGTTTTTACGCAATTTTTAAAATAAAATTTTAAATGTTTACATACATCTTTTTTGATAACATTTTAAAACAATTCCTAATATATTTTTTAAATGTATTTCAAGCTCTTAATTTACTATTCATAATTTCAAATATTATTCGTTTTAATATTTTTTTAAAATGATATTTATAATGTCAATAAAACTGTTTTTATTTTGCATTAACTTGTTAAATTATTTAGTTTGTTTTTGTGTACACTTTTTTAAAATTAAATAAATATATTTTTATTTATTTATATTTATAATAATATAAAGTGTTTTTTTCATGTTAGGGTATCTCAGAATCGAGTACAACTCAGAGTATCAGCCGTTTATAAAGTTCTTGGAAACAGTTTAAGTTTATTGCGCTGTACGCAAAGGGAAGTTGTGGCAAGGGGGAAGGAAAGGAAGAGGGGAATGTCATGGCAAATGTGAATGTGGATGTAAATGTGGAGTGTGTCATTGTCAGCTTGGCTTTGAGGGTCGGACAAGGCCATAGGGTAGGGATTAAGGTAACGGCAACGGTAAAGGCAACGGTAACAGTGAAGCTAAAGCTAAAGCTACGTGACCAAGTGACAAATTGCAGTTGCAACTTCAATTTGCATGCCATGAACTTGAATGATATTCGAGTGGGTGCCACATGCAGCAACAGCAACAAAATGTGGCACATCAGGATCTCGCTGCTGTTCTCCATGGTGCAACGAACTGTAAATTCAATTCCAACACAAGCAAAGAATGCTCAAAATAATAATAATAATAAAACCCAACTCGGAGTCATGCATATAAATAAAATAAAGCTGACATTAACGCTGAGGCGTGGTTGGCCTTATCAAGTGGCCAAGTTATTAGCCAGTTCACTTATGTACCCGACCGACGATCGCCTATCGTCATGTTTATTCATCTCTGCTTTGTTTACACTTCTCTGCTGGCGACAGACCACGCCCATTAGCTGTATTTAAGAGGAAGCTGTAGCTGGGGAGGAGAAGAGAGAAAGAGAGGAGAAGGGAAAATGTGCTGACTCCAATTTACTCCCAAGTGCTTAAGTGCTAAATTCTCAAAATAAACAATAAGTGTGAATGCTGCACGACTGCGGTGTACCCTGTAAAGAGCAAAGAGGTTTGATTCTTAAGCGATTTTATAAAATTTATTTTACAATGAAATTATCTGTTATTTTAAGATTTTTATTAATGATATTTATAAAATATGTTAGGGTCATATTGTGATAAAGATTATATATGTGTTTACTTACGAGTATAAACTTTCTATCCACTGGTTTATATAAAATTAAAACTCCCCATTTTATGCATTCTAAAACGAAAAATCATTAAAATTCTTAGTCATAAACAAAATTCAAAACTCCAAGAATTTTTAAAATGTTTTAAGCACTGATTTGTTTTTAAAGATTTAAATTGTATGCTTTATAAATTCCGCTCAAATCATTTACCCAAAAGAATTGATATCATACTGGATATTATATACAAAACTTTAGTGCTCTGGAAGTGTTTAAAAATGTACTTCTATAGATTGTCGATGTCTCAAGTGCTGAGCAAGTTTATAGATCTGCAGACGAAACTACAGGCTCATCATAAAGTTGCTTAACTGTAGTTTAGTCTCAGCTAAATACACACGCACACACACACACACAAACATACAATATGCTCGGACACAATGAAAACATACATGTGCAGATGCAATCATAACTTTTGCACACTAATTAAAAGTTGAAAACTAACAACTAATTTGCATCCAGCGAGTCAGTGGCAAGTTAATTGCAACAAATCTGTATAACATTTGCATGTTTTATTGTTTTTCATTCACAGGCAGCCGCAACACTCGTGGGACTTTCTATTAGTGACAACATCCGTTCACCTATAGACACCCAAAATTCAAACAATTCCCAACTCCTGCCCATAAACAACTTAAATTCGGCGAAGGAGACGCTGAGAGAGATCAAAGTATTCAGATAAAACAACAGAGCCAACAAAATGCATGAACGACGTGTCAAAAAGTAAGAGTACATACATAAGAAAAAATATATAACAAATTAATTAAAGATAAAGTAGAACTTTAGTCGAATTTTAAATCCCATGATATGTATTTGGAATTTATGTAATTGTATCGATCTATCTATCTTACTTGACATCTATTTTTGGTTAGATATTTCATTTTTATGTGATTTTTCTATGGTGACCATACGATATTTTTAATGAAATAGTTCTGTAGATTATTTTTAAAAATCAATGAGGAACTTCAAGTTTCAGTTAGATATATGCTAAGAGAGACTAGTTCCTATAGATGGGCTCAAAGAGAAGGGGGTTTTTTTTTTTATTTTTTGTTCTTAAAAATGATGTAAGTTTGGGAACATTTTCTAATACAATATATAATACTATATTATGAAAATTATTTTTTACCATTTTATAGCAAGATAATATTATGCTATTGTTATTATTATAGGATACAAATTGATTACTATTACTATAGGAAAGCTTAAAAAGTATAAATTAGCTATAATAATGCGACTTAAAACCACATCATTCTAGCCAGAAATGTGCTACTCTATTTATTATTATGGGAATAATAATTTTTATATTTAATTCAAGATCATTATAGGAATATGTCCATAAGCCTACTTCACCAATTCATTGTAAATTCGTATTTCTATGGAGGTATTATTGTAGGAATTTTATTTTACGATAGTTTAAAGGACATTAAAATGGGAAAGGTTTTAATTGCTCCCTTTAACCTTGCAGATTGAAGGGCGGCCATTATGTGGCGACACATGGACGTCTTACACCCGATCCGCCATATGTTCACTCGAATCGTGGCTATTCCACGGATGGCGAGGAATCCCATTCGCATCGTGGCCACTCGGAATATACGCTGGCGCACGAGAGGATTTCACCACAATCGCAGTCCCAGGGCCATTACAATTCATCGAGGAAGTCGCGCTCCGGCAATGGACAGCAACAACAGCAACAACAGCACCTGCAGCACAGTTATAGCCACAGTCAGATGGGTCTGTCCAGCACCCCGGACAACGGCGGACCACGTTCTTTAAGCGGACCCCCGCCCACCCGTCAGCCCCCTCGAGCTCCGTCCGCATTGAGTTACGACCAGGCCGGAGATGCGGGCAGCGATATATATGTGACCAGCGCTGCCTACAAGGCGCCCTCGGAGATCAGGCAAGTGCTCAATTATTTACTCCGCACTTGAATTCAGAATAGTTTTAAAAGAATAACAAAAAAAATAGAAATAATAAACTAAACAAAATATTTAAAGTATCCAAATTAAGCATAAAAAATAAAAAAGCCAGAAAAATAAAAAATAAAAAAATAAAATTATTCAGAGTAAAAAACTAGACAAATTTTATTTTGTTGATATTGGAGAATATTGTTTGTGAATTTTTAAACGAACTGGACACAATCCCTAATTCTAAAGAATTTATGCAAATATATTGAAAGTATTTAGAAGTGCAAAAGTCAGGTTCAAAAATATTTGATGAAAACGCGCAAAAAATCTTGGCATTTTAATAAAAAACTAAATTTAAATGCATAATAACAAAATTGTATACCATTTTAAATGGTTTTCTTTCAATATAAAATTTGTTATTTAAATATTTCAAATTCATCAACAAACTGGCTTATATTAAACTTTACAAAAAATATAATTATACAAAATATTTGTATTCCAAATTTGTGACTTTTTATTTTGAGTTTCTACTTTCTAGTTTTAAGTTCATAATAACATTATTCCTAATATTAGTTTTCTAATGTTTATTTCGAAATTACATAATTTAGAAGCGGTGGGCACGCATGGGCTCCGGGAGCTAAGGGCTGCTCCCGAATTCAGATATCGTGCTCAGCGATGATTAAGAGACTTGTTTGCCTAGTTTATGTTTTTAAATTATAAAAATTAATGAATCCTTATTTCTTAATTAATGCTCATCATCGCAATCTCTCAATTAACAGTCGCTACAGCCATCGTCCCGTGTCGCGTGGTGCTCCGCGCAGCGTCTACTCGGTGGCCAGCACCGCCAAGACGGGTCGCAGTGGGCGTTCCACAACGAGGCGTGGCGCCAAGATTGAGACCATGTCCGCCCCCAATCCCTTCTGTCCCAATGTCAAGGGCGTCTGTTGTTTGATGCTGCTGCTGAACTTGGGACTCATATTGGTAACACTGGGATTTGTCATTGTGGTGCAGTTCTATGAGCCCGTCTATGTGTGGTAAGCCACAGTGCAGTTCATCATAGATTCATAACTAAATTTCCATTTTATTTACAGGGTATTGGGCATTATCTTTCTGATCTTTGGCTTCCTCACACTGATCGGCTGCATGATCTACTGTGTGTACGTGTGCCGGGATGTGAAGACACCGTCGCAGGTGCGGAACGAGGATCTCTACTGGACGCGACACTGGCAGAAGAACATCGGCTACACGCCACAGGAGATCAACTACAAGGCGGACAAATACGATGCCTACTCCGATCGTTATTCCGTCAGCAAATTGAGCGGCAAATATTCCGATCGCGAGAGTCAGCGCTACTGAAATCCATAGAGAGAGAGAGAGAGAGCGAGAGAGGGGGATAGAGATAGACAGGGAGTCTATTTAAAACCAACACACACACACACACACATGGCAAACAAGTTAATCAATTACCTTAACGAGGGCCGCTTGATAAGTTAACTGAGCAGAGCATGATCAATGATCATTATTGATCGACAATCATATTTTTTAATGATGACTTCACTTACTTATCAGGCAATCCTCGTTTGACAATTGCCTTAACGAGGGTTGCTTGATAAGTTTACTCAGCAAGATGAACATTATTTAATAGATCTATAGTTTCTTGAAAATGAAAAACTGAACACTAGAGTTGCTACTAGTGTTAATAACTTATCAAGCAACCCTCGCTATTGATCAATTACCTACACGAGGGCTGCTTTATAAGTTAACTCAGCAAGATGAACATTTAATTGATCTATAATTTCTTGAAAGTGAAACACTGAACACTAGAGTTGCTTCTAGTGTTAAAAACTTATCAGGCAACCCTCGCTATTAATCAAATACCTTTACAAGGGCTGTCTGATAAGTTAAATGCACTCCGCACAATCAATCTCTTTGATTTTCGTTGCCTACAAATAACAATTACTTATCAGGCCACCCTCGTTCACAATCATGTCTATATTTTAATGTCTAGGCAATAGTTTTAAACGGTTTATTAACAAGGCCTCAACGTACCTGCTGCAAGTTGCTTGCTAGTTAGTATGTGTTCTTTTTTAATCATAACGCAATTAAGAGAGATAGAAACAGAAACAGTGTGTGAAAGAGAGCGAGGGAGAGAGAGAGAGAGAGGTATATAGTGTTAGAGGAATACATAAAGAGTATTTGGAATGCTGCCATATTTGAGAGGAAAGTTTTTGGTTAATCATCCGCACGAACGTTTGCCTAAATTCTAACTTAAATGCTTTATAACATGTGCAAAGCAAATAATATACAAAAACAAACTTAAAAACTTAATGAAAATTATATTCAAGTAATAAAAATGTAATGATGTAACAAAAATACAGTTTCTCTCTTAATAATAATGATGATATTAATTATCAACCTTGACGCCAAAAATGTTGAATATATCATCTTTGGTTAAATAATCGGCATTACGACGTCTTATCAATTTGCCCACATTTTTGTTTAAAATGCGCACATATTCGCGTCGACATTTGTCACTCAGTTTGTCCAGATTGTTGTGATCCGGAGCCAGAAAGAAGGGCAAATTGTTGAGTCTCACGGCGTGCATCAGATTGATCAGCATCTGTAGGTACAATTTGAAATGAGTATTTATTTTTAATACTTGTAAAAACAGTGGCGTACAAATAAAACCGAACACCATAAAAGAGCGGTTTTTAGAGTTTTTTAAAGTGTTTATTTATTAGACCATAAAAAAACCGTATGAGGCCTAGGAACTGTTTGAATGATACAAAACTTTTCCTTAACCCATTAAGTACCCATTGAAAATTTCGATTTTACTTAAAAGCCGACTTTTTAAACTTTTTTCCTCGGGATCCAACAAAAAATGTTTGAATGAAAAAAAATTTTTAAAACAATTCTAATAGTGACTGGAAAAAAAATTTTTTCACGCTAGTATTTTTTATGATTTTTTGAGAATTGTTCCTTAAGCTACTTTTTGTACGAAAAGGAGGAAAAATGGGTAGTAATTTTTAGCAGTTTTAAAAATGTCAAAAAAAATATTGAAGAGATTTTTTAAATTTTTTTCCAGTCACTATTAGAATTGTTTGAAGAATTTAGATACAGTCGAACTTCCCTAACTCGAACTTCCCTAACTCGAAGTTTCTCTAACTCGAACAAAATCGAGTGGCAATACTATTCAAATTTCATACAATTCTACTTCCCTAACTCGAAGTCTCCCTAACTCGAACTTTTTTCGTGGATAATGGTGATTTGAGATAGGGAAGTTCGACTGTAAATTCTAAATTTTCAATGGGTACTTAATTGGTAAGGAAAGTTTTGTATCATTCAAACGTTAATAAATAAGCAGTTTAAAAAAAACTCCAAATACCGCTCTTTTATGTTGTCCGGTTTTCTATGTCCGCTACTGTAATCAACTTACACGTATTAGAATGCGTCCCGGTGCCTGATTCCAGTTGGTTGACTTGCGCTCCACCTCGTGCAGATAGATGCTCTTCAGGAAGTAGCTGACCAGTCCGCCCATTTCGTTGGCATTGCGCAGGGCTTTCATCAGACGCAGCGAGTCCTTCAAGTTCTGCTTCTTGTGCAGCACCAGACGCTCCCAGTGTGGAGCGCAGAGTATAAAGGATCTGGGATCCTGAGTTTCCGGCTTGTCGAAGTATTTGCGCGGCACCGCAAACCAATTGCGTCCATCGTTTTTGGGTCTCTTCAAATCTCTGGGCCATTCGCTTGGTGCGAACTCAAAGACGGGCACGAAATCAAACCAGATCTTGCGCTTCGGATTACGCAGCTCGGTGGCCATCAAAGTGTGGGCGACTCCGGTGCCATGAGCCGTGTAGGTCATGCCGTAAACTCGTCCATCGTTGCAGCGGATCTTCTGCAGTTGCGGCATCACAGCCGTTATGCTGCTGCGAAACCAATTCTGCACGGCAAACCGACTGATGAAATACCCTTCGTTCTCAAAGTGCTTCACACACGGACTGTCGCCAGTCGAGGCGCGCAAGAAGATAAATCCCGGACGATCGGGCACGGAAACGGGCACCAGAGTGCACGGCAATTGGATTTTGACGTGCATATCGAATTCCTCGGGCAAATCGATCTTGATGCCGTCCAAGTAGCTGCCGCCCAAGCTGAGGCCTTTAAATGCCGCCTTAAACATGGGATCGTATTCGGAAATCTCGTTCACAAATGCATTTTCCAACATTTGCGCATCTTCGTTGAATGTTTTGCGCGTATTTTCGGGAAATGCTATTTTCTGTAATACGTTTTCAATGCCTTCGCCAAACGTAAAGCGGGATTCGGGAAGACGAGACATTGTCACACAATAAAAATTAACACGAAATGCGAACGCGACTTCTTTCTGGGAATTACAAAATTACAATGATCTCAAAGTTGCTTTATGGTGTTGCCACATAAGCTGAGTCAGCTTTTCTGTTATGAACTTGATCGATAGCTGCGATAGTTCTGATCAGTGCTGCCAACTGTGACTGTTAAAAACGGACAGATTCTGTTAATTTATTTCTACCGTTTTTGCATTCCAATTTAGAAATCAAATAAAATTTTGCTAAAAAAAACACCACCATATATTTTATTTTTACTTTTAAATTTGCTTTCAACTCTGGCCGTTTTTAACGAACTAATTCTGGCAGCACTGGTTCTGATCATTTTAACATTTTTATTGCCGTTATCTGGCAGCACTGATTATGTTAAGCCAAGTTGCATTTGGTGGAGTTTTCTGTAACTTCAGAGCTTTCTGTTAACCGGTTCGCAGAGTACAAAGCTTGTGATAACAGAAGCAGTTTTCTGTTAGAAATTGCCATTCTGTTATCCAGTGGAGTTACCTTAAGAGTTAACATACTGTTATTTGGAGGAGCCAAAGTCAGCAGTGATGCGCCACCTATTGCCTGTTTGCGAAACATGAATACGCCACCTAAAACGGATAAAATGGCAGCACTATTCAATTGAACTTATTCCGAAATATTAAAGCAACTCCGGTTCCATATGCCAATTTTGCACCATTAAAATTGTGATATATTTTTATTTATATAGCAATAATTTAGCAATAAATAACAGCTTAAAGAAACCAAAATTATTAAATTAATTTAGAGATTAGATAAAATCAGGGACTGCGAATAATAAAGGATCTGAAACTGACTATCGTCCCATTTTTTCAGCCAAGGCTGCCACACGTTTTTTGGGAACTAAGGCGGCAGCACCGTTTGGCTTAGAGTGGATACAACTCTACTACTCACTCAACAGCAAAACAGTTCCTCTTATACAGTGCTGGAGTGCGCGACGGTGCAGCGGAGTAGCTGTTTGGAAATATTATAAATTAATATTGCTGCGTACACAAATCGCTTAGAGTTCGTTCTGTTACAGCAAATTGCGTTTTAGAAGCGTATTCAAGTGCATAAATAATCATATTCCTACAAGTTGGTGCCAAAATACAAAACAAGTTTGAGTGTAATATGATTCAATAAACATAAATGCAAAGCAAACAAAATCATGTCTAGTGCATCAAATCAAGTGTAAATTGAGTGCATTCATAATAAGCTGCTTTGAGTGAGAACAATTGCGAGTAAATAGCTGGAAAGTATATAAAGGTAAATCGAATACAAATGAATGCATTTCTCTGGCCAAAAATAGCGAATGGCGTAAAATCTTTTGACTTTGTTTTCGTAATAGTGCTTTGGTGCTTGCTGTTGTTGTTGTTTTACGAAAGTTCCAGTTAGCTTTGGGGGCTTTCGAGTGTCTTTCTTAGTGTGTGTGTGTTTGTGTGTGTGCGTACGTGTGTTTGTTTATGGCTCGTGTGTGCATGTGTGCGTGTCAATTAGCGTTCTTATTTTGAGCGCGTTAAAAAGACAGTTAAAAACCTGTTTGGACTCTTGCGGTTTGTCTCATTCCCTTATACGCTTGTTATTATTGTCTTTGTGTTCTTCACTTTTGCGTAGAAAGCGACAAATGATGCGAATACGAAGGAAGAGTCGCAGTTAATTCGATTCGCAAAAATCAGAAAATATTTTCGACTCAACTTGATGTTGTTGTCCCTCCCTCTATCACTCTCTCTCTTTCTGTCTCTCTTTTAATCATAACAATCAGGCTGCCCGCATCCGTCTGTTAGATTAACAGCAGCGTGAAACTCTACATTAGTGTATATGTGTGAGTGTGTGTGTACATACACTACTGGCCAAATTAATAAGAACACTCTTTCTTTTATTGTATAAAAATGACGAATAAGTGCCTTTTAAGCAATTTTCCAAAAATTATAAAAAAAATATAAGCGAAAAGATTTTTGAAAATTTATTTTTTTGCAGTCACTTCTAAAATTGTTTGAAGAATGTTTTTGCATCCCAACATTTTTTTTTAAAAATCGAGGAAAAAAGTTTTGCAAGCTGACTTTTTTTAAAATAATAATATTTCAATGGGTAAAAGAAAGAGTGTTCTTATTAATGTGACCAGTAGTGTATGTGGTACATCAATTGACTGCCTGTCTGGCTGGCAGAACTGAAGCCTCTGCCATGTGGTAAACATACATACAAACATAGCTCAAACTGCGCTGCTTGCTTGGGTTTTCATTTATTAGTCGCCGCTGGTTTCTTTTTTCTCAATTCAGCAAATATGCATCAAGTTATACAGTGCGTCCAAAAAGTGCTGGCACATCAATTATTATTGAAGAAATTACCTTAAACCAAGCAGTAAAATCTATTTTATGCGGCATCAAGATAATAAAATGTTGCATAATTAAAATGGCATCATTACATTTTGTCTAATTTGTAGAACAAACTAAATTATTAGAAGTGTGCCCATAATTTTTGTCATTCACTGTACATTCTAAGCATCCATATGTTGTACACAGAGAAACTAACACATCTCGGAATAACTTGATCAGTGTAAGGGTAGGTAGGCGGGGGGGGGGGGGGTGGCTTAGCTTCAGCTTCAGTTTAGGATTATTAACAGCTGCCTTTTGTTATGCTACAGTCGCGTCCAATTCAATTGGCCTGCTGTGTGTGAAATTTATTTCCATTTACTGGCAATTTACTTAACAAACATGCAATCAGTTGGCGTTTGAGTTTTTCCATCACTTCTTATCAGATTCGCAACTGTTCAAATATTGCATGCATTCTTATATTTAGCAGTTACGGTTCCACACGCTAATTGAAGTATTTTTTAAAGAGGGGAATTCCCCGCAAACGATTCAGATCCAGCTGTCCATATGGAATGTGGCAACTGAAGGTGGCAAATGTTTTTCTAGACTTGCAATGTGAATATGATTTATCACACACTGTTGATGATAATTATTTGCATACGACATTGGTCATGACAATGATCATGATCATGATCAGCTGATGACGTGCAACATAAAGAGCAACAAACTGAAATGCATGTGGAAACAGAGTGATATCTGTATCTGTACACACATCACATACTATACCCCGTTTATGCGTTCAAGAATCGCGAACTCGGCAAAAAGCTCTTCAATAAGGGAGTTGCTTCAGAACACGCTCCTTAAACATGAGACACATACATTTACATACATTTTTTGAGGAGTGCAATTACTCAGCTTTATTGATAATGCACTCACGGAGGTGCGGCGGTACAGTGTTTACTCGAGACAAAGACCCTTCTGTTGCCTCTAGACATGGTTTTCCATTACGTGATAACGTCAATGTCAGGAAAAACATGATGAAAAAGAGGCAAGAAAGGGGGCAGGCAACTTGTCTGTTCTCTGTCTCATTACGAAAACATTTGTGCCTCTTTTATGCCGCATTACATGACATTCTAATGTTGCCACCACTATTGTTGTGGCCCATTCCCCTTTTTCATTTAGCTCTTAGCTTTAAAAGCTATTGCATTCCCCTGAAAATATCTGTGGAAACTGTTGAAATTTCTTTTTGTTAGAATCGTTATTTCTTGCGCGGGTATCTGATGACGAGCCAAGAGAAAGGAAGAGAAGAGTAGAGAACTGTAGGTAACCAGCTGAATATCATCTTTCACCTTTTGCACTCGCTGACGTGTGCGATATTGAGCTGTATTCCATGGGATTGGGAACTTTGGACTATATGTGAACGCTTTATTTGTCACACACCATCAGAATAAAGTTCCCAAATGACTTTAAAGTGCACAAATTAGTGCACAATAAGCATATTATAGTCCATATCAGAATTCGGGAGAGTCTACCTTAGTTGGAAGCAGCCGCTGCTCCCGGAGCCACTGCGTGCCCACCGCTGGTCTATTTCTTAGTATCTCTAAAATGCAAAGAATGTTGAACTTGACTTTAAATTTAATTTTATAAATTCTACTAGGCAAGTGTTTTCGAAACCAAGCAAAAGTATTCTTAAATCAAACAAATTGCTGATTGCCTCATTAATTTTGTGCTTATTTCTTTCAATTTTGATTTGTTATATTGTGCGAAATGAGGCAGACAAATGCCATTTGTTATAACCGTCTTGTTTATCACGTAACTGAACGAATTATTTGTTTTCATTTCATTTGTTTATTATTGTTGCAATTTTCGATTTATAATTTTTCGATTTGCGCTTTTGCCGCCTTTAAAAATGTTTAAAATAAAAACAAACTGTGACTGGATTGATCCAAAGTGCGACTTGTGTGTTCCTTTTTTTTATCATAGTATTTAAAGCTCAGCTGAGAGTCATGTACTCAACTCAACTTCCTTTGTTTAGTGGCAATCAACTGCGCCATTTAATGCGATTGAATATCATTTATGTAGACTGTACACAAGTGAATATCTTGGAAGTATTCTTATACTCAAAGCGAGCCACCCACGCAAGATATCCAAGCGAATGATATGGAAGAATAAAGCGATAAAAACTTAAGAAAAAACCATCACAAGATACAGATTTAGCCCCATTCCGAGTGCATTGTGAGTGCAGTGAATACTCGAAATGCTATTTATACAAAGTATTATTCACGCAGAGCACAAGAAAAAGATCTTTCAACAATTTATAATAATATAGTTGATAAAACTTCAAGTCCATAAATTGTAAACAACAGTTGTAGATTGATTACAATAAATAATAGTTATGACTAAACAGATTTATGTCAGTAAATTAGTCATAAAGCGCAGACTTTTTCCAAAGTTACTAACAAAGAGAGCTATTACTAAAATAGAGAATGTTTAGACAAATTGTCATCTGTTTTTGGACCATAAAATTTACTACTATTTCTTGGAATTGACTTCAGCTTTATCAACTATATAGATTTATGACGCTGAAAGGGGGCACAGGGGCAGCCCAAGATTGCGAAATGTAATCAGACTTTTAGCTGTGGGTCAACACCTCAACAAATTGCGCTGAACTCAACGGCTGTTTATTGTTTTTATTGCCACATGTTGATAAGACTTTAATTCACACATATTGAAAGAGGAAAAGCTTACAAATCGAGTGTTTTATGTTTGCAGTGTGACAAACCGCAAATTACACTTATCGTTCTGTTGTACAGTATATAAATCATTAATAATCGTGCATAAATAATGCCCTTATGAATGAAAGCACTGCCCGTTAATTAAGAAACAAATCCAGATGTTTCAATTGTTCAATGAATGACTAAACTGGCGTCTAGATGAATTTCCATTGAATGAATATTACAAAACTCATATACACAACAGATACAGCTACAAGCACACCTATAGATACAGATACATTTGCAGATACAGCAACAGATGCGAATAGTTGAGATGCCGGCTAGTTTTTCTCTCTCTCGTTTAGCGTGTGTGACTCATGCGTGTCATTTTCATTTATCTCATTAAATTAACAAATTGTAAATACACAAATGTGTAAAATATATACTATATTGTTTATTACATACAGATTTTATATACACATGGAGACCAGGAAAACAAGTTGCAGTAAATACAATGAAGACAATCAAACTAGCTATGCCAATGTTTTGATACCCTTACAGTTGATTGGGATATATGAATATATATAGAGTTTTATTAATAATTTGTATAATTGATCAGTAAATAAATATACAATTCTGTAAAATTGTATTTACATATAAATGTGATTTTAATCCTTTTTAGTCTAGTTAAAAAGTTGACAAAGTTTTGCACAGCTTCGTAACTTCCAAATCCTATCATTTTATAAATTTAAAATCTTAAATTTTTAATCCACATCAAATCCAAATAACCTACTTTTAATGTTTATAACAACTCAATAATTTAGTTTGCAGTCTAAGCTACTTAGAAGCGGTTTGCTTATTTATGATAAGCTTGAATAATATTTTTTAATTGCAACTGTAATTAAGTATATTTTCTAGCTATTGTTTATGTTTCCACTTTCTCATGCCCTACAATTATTTATTTAGCTAGTGTAGCGCATTGAGCTGTCTCGCCAGCCGCATGAAATTTCGTTGAATCAGTGCGTTTATTTCATTTTTCCATATATCATTTAGCGAATTTGCCAATTGGCGACTGTTCGCACACACACACACACTCAAATATGACAAAGTGTTGGGCCCTGACCGGATTAGGCATCTCCGGCGCTGTAATCGTGTTGTATACATATGTATGTAATGTATGTGTTAAATATATAGTGTTATCTATGAATGTTTGCCTCTTGGTTAGACATAAATTAGTCATTTGACTGGGCAGCTTATCAGCGCCGTGCTATCAGTCATAATCCAAGGGGTAATTTATCACTTGAGTGAAAGACAGAGAGAGACAGATATATTTGTAGTAGTAGATAGTATAATCTTGGGTTTATCATTGTAACTGCTCTTTGAACTTTATTGCTTTTGATTTTATGCACCATTTTAAAGTCATAAAACTATTAAAGTCTATTTATCTTTAAAGACTACAAACATTTTAGTTGCGTGTTTGTTTTAAGGTCAGTTTTTTGTTTTATAAACATCGCTGCTCTTTACCACGGTCAAGGTTATGGAATTTCCAATTAAACATTGCACGTCATTCTAACTAATTGTCATGTCCTTCCTTCCTTGCTTTCGTCCTTTCCTTCATTAGCTATGCAGCACATGTGGCAGTTGCAATGATATAATTTTTATCCAGAATTTTTGATCGACACGCGATTAGAAAGCACAGGTCATGCAACAATAGATTTATCGCTAGATTTTGAATTATACAGATAAATTATATACACAGGTATATGGAGTAATCTGACAGACAGTCGTGTAGCCAGACTAATTACGGGTATTTTCCAGGCGGCAAACAATGTCAGTTGTATAATTATTAGAGTTAAACCTTTAGCCGACGACATTTTAAATTGCTTTTGTTTGTTGTCCACAAATTATGGGATATAACCAACAGACTCTTTATAACCACAAATCAAGATACTGTAATTAATAAAAAAAATGCCCAAAAAGAAGAAAATAATCTCTTAATTGTGCTAAAAATGATAAACAAATAATAATTAGTATCTGTATTATAATAAAATTTTATATAATTTTTAATTAAGAATCGTTTGCTATGAATAAATAAATATTTAATTTTTCTATCGTATCATTATTAATATTATTCTTGTGTAATTTGCCCAGTTGGTCATTGGGTCATTTGTAATTGAATTCTAATCATTGCCCTTCATTTGGGCCAATTCTCACGTACTCTTGACACATTTAGCACGACTTAGGTTACAGTTTCTATATGCATATGTTCAAAGTGTGTAAATTGAAGCCCTTGGTGAACTCTAAGCTTATCTCCCAAATGGTTTTGTTCAGCCTTGAGATTCGTAGCGAAACTAAAAGGAAACTATAATTATCTGAATTTCAAGTGTATCGTTTATCAAGTAAAATTCCAAAATTACTTCTCTCTCTCTTTTACTGTGTGTAATATTATTTTTATAAGCTTTAGCGCGTATCCAATTTGTATATAATATTTGTTTTATTTTTTTTTAAATTGTATAATAAATTAATGACGCATTTCAGAACGCACACAATATGCTATATGATATGATATATATAAGTACTATACTATATATATATTTTTGAATGTTTTGTGGGGTTTAAAGTGCAGCGCAATTGAAAGTGAAATGAACGTGGAACTTGGAACTGAGAATGGAGAGTGGGGATTGGATTTTGCGAGGAGGGAATATGTAGAGAGGGAGGCATAGTTTTAGCCCACACTGTGACTGCTGGCGAGCAACGGAAATGCTTTTGTTGTTCTGCATATTTATTATAAAATAAACAGAGATCATGAACTATATAATAAAAAATTTTATTGCAGTTGCGTCGCGTTTCGTTTTGTGTTGCAATTTGTGCGTGTGAACGACTTACATACGTTTAATATAATAGATACTCTGTAATATTTAGAAGAGACATTTGTGACGCCACAATAAAATATTTAATATAACATTTTCTAATCTAAATTTAAATAGTTTCTTCCAATAAAACTGTCGTTAAATGATCTTTAAACTCTGAAAATTGTATAATAGAATTTCTGGAATTATGGGATAAAGATTTCAGCCAATGCAAAGATAAATATAAAATCTATAAATTCTTAAAATTGTATGAAGATCGGATAAAAATAGGAAATAAACATTTAAGCTCATGTGTAGAATCAATAAATCATCTATTAATTCTGCAAATTTCGACGATATTGAATAATAAAGTGTTGTAGATTTTATTCAATATATAGATCAATTTATTAATTCTATATACGTAAGTATATCGAAAAATATTACTCAGAATTCTGAAAAAAAATTAGGAATCCAAAATTAGGAATCGAATAATTAGGAATCTAAAACTACGAATCCGAAATTAGGAATACAGGTTTAAGGAATCCAAAATTAGAAAGCCAAAAATAGGAAAATCAAAAATTAGGAAAACAAAAATTTGGAAATGATGAAATCAAAAATATTTTATTTTATTATTTTTTGGAGATCAAATGATGAGCAATCGTAGAGCTGAGAGAAGTATCAACTTTCTGTTCATATCTGGGTATATTTATTTATGTATTTCATTTATTCATTGCCGCAACATAAAATGTACATACAAATACAGATACAGATACTTGTATAAGTTTGCGAGTTATTTCCGTGTAAAATGCGCTGCACAAGTCTCATTGATGGATACTTTTGGAATTTAAACTAGAGTACTCTGTATGTGTGTGTTTTTTTGCACTTGCTCTCTCTCTTGCTCTCCCTCTCTCTCTCTCTCTAAATGTCTCTCTCCCTCCCTTGATGTGTTGTTGGTTGAAATAAGAAGAAATTAGCGTAGAACCGTAAGACGCACCTTGCTCCAGAATGCGCCCAGTCCTAACTTGACATGGAACAAAGTGGAAACGATAAACCCGATGAGGCTGATGAAGAACAGCCACGGCGTGATGAGCATGATGCCCAGGAAGAGCAGCACATCGTTGCCCTTGGCATTGGCCATGCGCCAGAGGAACTGGCGCACGATGCTGCGCAGCTGGAACTTGCAGCGCCACAGTTGGTAGCTCGTCTGGCCGACGTTGATGCCCAGGCGCAGGCCCTGGCCGATGGCGCCGAGCAGCAGGATGTGGCAGAGCTGCAGCAGCAGGAGCACATGACCCAGAACCGAATGCGCACGGCATTTTCGCAGTGTCATCTCCATGCGCTCCTGCCGCTGTGGCGGCATCCGCGACTTGAGGCAGTCGAAGGCTCGACGCCAATAGACCTTGCCCGTGCACTTGCCCCCGAAGTCCTTCTTGTGCTGACAGTACTCGGACTCGGAGTCCGTGTCGCCCATGGGACGATGCAGTGGCTTTGCACCCAAATGATCGCCCAGGTGCTCGAGTGGATGCAGTGCATCCAGCGGTGGCTCCATGTGCTGAAAGTTGTGCGAGAATTCATCGTTTTGGACCTGAGATGGAAATGGATTGTTGTTAATGTTGTTGTTGATGTGGCATGCACCCAGTGGCAATGTGGGCATCTCTCCCTCATAGCAATGATTGTGGTTCAGATTCAGGTTGTTGTAGTTGTTGTTGTTGCACCTGTTGTGGTTGATGACGTTGTTGTCGGTGTCATAGCTACGGGGCGTGCCACTGCGCAGTCCACGCTCGTGTCCAGCCGCTGAGTCGCCTCCCAACTTGCTAAAGGGCTGCGGCGGAGGGCTGTAGAGAACTTAGCTTTAACATACAGATATAGACAGATATATATATACAGATTTAATAAATATATACATAAAATATTAAGAAAACAGTCCGTCAATCAATTGTATCCATGAATACAACTTTTTTCGTCGATTTTTTCCAAAAAATTTTGGGATGCAAAAAAATCTTGAAACAATTCTAGGAATGATTGCAAAAACAAATTTTCAAAAATATTTTTGTTAGTATTTTTTAAAATTGTTTGAAAATCCTAAAAATGACTATTTTAACCCATTTTTCCTCATTTTCATGCAAAAAGTGCCTTTTTTGCAGTTTTCAAACAATTTTGAAAAATACTAACAAAAATATTTTTGAAAATTTATTTTTGCAATCATTCCTAGAATTGTTTCAAGAATTTTTTTGCATCCCAACATTTTTTGGAAAAAATCGACGAAAAAAGTTGAAAAATTTACCTTTTTTTGAACTCAAAATATTCAATGGGTACTTAATGGGTTAAGAATATTTTTGCATCATTTAAACGGAATTTGAACGACCTTTCCAAATATATTTTTTTACTGTGATAACTTCACTAACATAGCTGTTAAAGCAAAAATAAGGGTGTACGCATAGTTTTTCTGGCTAGTGTATGTTGTAAATTTTCTGTTAATATAAAATACAGGTTCAAGGGAAAAAATTGTTTGTGCCTAAAAATATCATTCATTCTGAATAATTTTTTAGGACAGAGACAAATCGCGAAATCGTCCAAGGATGAAAATTATGTTTAACCTTTGGTTCTTTGGAATTTTAACAGTCCTGGTCCTAACAAGAGTATTGACACCAAGTTTGTTAGGATCGGACCATAAACATCCAAAATATAAATTATGAAAAATAAATACATTTTTCAACTCAAAAAGCGCGGACCAGGAATTCATTTAAGAGCTATGGTTTCTGGTGAATCCACCATAGATTACGAAAATGGGTTACCATAATTTGTGAAAAAAATGTATACAGATTTAGTTAATTAAAAAAATAAATAAATTAAGAACGCAATCCATCAATCAATTTAGATAAATTCCAATTGTATCTATGAATTTTAAACGTTAATATTCTGGGGTGCCACAGAAATCTCTTTCACCCGAATTTGACGTACATTTGTATGAAATTTACGTCATTTTTCGGGTGAAAGAGATTTCTGTGGCACCCCAGATAAAAAGATATTGTTTGCTGACGCCAGAAAACAGCCATAACTATGGTTATATTAAGCCGATTCTGAGGAAATTTATGGTTAAAAATATTTAAAGGTACAGTTTACCATCAAAAAGAGGGTTCCATCTTGAAATCTGTGTTTGGTGGTTGTTTTACAATTTGTGGGGTCGCAAATTTTTTTTAGCGGTCTGTGTGCGAAGTTTGGTTGCATATTTTGTGTAAAGAGTTAGACAGCGAAAAAACTTGATCTGGAGTGTGTCAAATTTAGTAGTTAGTTTTTACTCCCCAAAGACTCACCTGCCCACACGCTGAATGGGACGCTGCACCTGTTTGGCCAACTGCACCAGAAATGGCATCCCATTCAATCCCTCCGCGTTGCCGCCGGCACCAAAGCTTGGCGACTTGAGCTGCTGGACATTGAAGCCACCTCCAGTGTAGGGCGAACGTTGTTTTTGCATTATCTGATTCATCGCACTGAGTGCAGTTTAAATTAAGCATTAAATGATCAGCGAGAGCTGCATTAAAACACTAACGAAATGACTACCTACCGTGTCTTTTTTCAACGACTTCGCGCTGACGATCTTTTGTTATAATGCGATACTTTTGTAAGGGACTTTATTTCTGATACAAAAAGTCCGGGCTGTGTTGGAATTTAGCTACGTTTTGAAATGTCACGTCTTGCGTCTAATGTGCTTTCAATTTTTGTTCATATAAAGTCAATGCCTACTTAAATAATTAATTGCTAATATATTAATGTTGCTTGTTGATTCTTCATCAACCCGAAACTGATTTTTTGAAGAGCAGCTTCTTGTATTTTTAAATAATAATAAAATAATAATAAATAAAAAGACTATACTTTCTTAATGTTTCATTCGCACATTTATTTCACATATTCTTCAGTTTGATGTAGTTTAGTTACATTTTATAAATTTTAATATTTCATTTAACATTTTTATTTTATTTGCGTTATTCAGTGCACAGAAACTGCTTCGAGTTGAGATGCTGAACACACATAGATGTGATTTGCAGAATTTGACTGTCTTCCCCTAATCTAAAGCATTTCCTCACAAAAACTTAAGTTAAGCTGATATCAAGTTTTAAAGCAAAGACTAAGCTTCCGTTAGATATAAATAAAATACTTATATTGGAATTCCCCTCATACTATACAATACATAACATGGTGTATATTTACTGATCTCGTATCTCTCTTTTGCAGTTGCAGTTGCTTTGTTTACTCACTGTTTAATTGTGTGATTAAACGTGCATTGAGTCATCTCTTCATATCAAAGGCACAAGTGAAGTTGGCATCCATAAAACGAATTCACTGCGAAATCAGCGACTCAGTTCGATGTGATGTGGTGAGCTGTGGATACAACAGATACAGAAACCAAACACAAATACTGCCAGTCTGCCAGTTGAGTCCAGAATGTTGCTGAGACTGAAATGGACATTTGTGCTGTCGCTGCTGGCAGTGTTTTTCGTGCAGACGCAGGCGGAGATTCGGGAGCTGTACAGTGATGAGCCCGAGGGTCTCAATGTCTGCAAGAAGCGAGAAAAGTGAGTTAATGGAATGGTTAATTAAATGATTATTATAATTGATATGTTTTTACATTGCAGCTACAACGTGGAGGTGGTCATAACGGAGCTGCAGTCGTTCCAGGAGCGGGGCTCCACCTGGTGCCTCAACATTCCGCCCAGCTGTCCCACCTACCGCATCAAGCATCGTGTGGTGAACAAAACTCAGACGCTGACCAAGGCGCGCATTGTGCGCGACTGTTGTGGTGAGTGCCATGTTCCTTTATACCAGCGGTGGGCACGAAATGTGAATTCAGGAGCAGCCGCTGCTCCCGGAGCCACTGCGTGCCCATCGCTGCTTTATACAATCCACATTCCTGTTCTAATCTCTACTTCTGCCTCCGCAGATGGCTACGTTCGCAGTGGTAGGAGCTGTGTGCCACATTGCAGCCAGCAGTGTCAGCACGGCGAATGCGTTGCCCCCGAGAAGTGCAAGTGCACGGAAGGCTATGGAGGACCTGTCTGCAACATAAGTTCGTCTCAACTTTGATATATATTTCTAATGTAGCTTAAGTCTATGTCCTTATTGAGTGTGTGTTTTTGTAACAAACGACAATGAAACGCCTTGGGTGCATGGTGCGTGGTTCAATCGATCAGTTTACTCCATTGTCGATTAACCCCGATTGAACCCTGTGCCATGCAACATATTACGCTCAAAACTCTAATTGAAGCAATACTAATGATACCCTTGCAGAGTTACGTTTAGAAACTGTGCATGGAACTCTTTGAAAAGCTTTGAAAAATGGGGAAGTTATTGAAAATCGAAAAAATTAGAGAAAAATGCTGATAAGTGATTGAAAAAACAGTCCATAATTTAGAAAATGGGAGAGATAATGAAAATTGCAAAATTTGAAAATAAATGCTGATAGGTGATTGAAGAAACAGTTATTAAGCAAATTATAAATGAAAGTAAACTGTCTCTAATTTTATTAACGAGATTCTTGGAAAGTAAAGTTGTCTCACAGCTTTCTGAATTTGGTTTACGTTCATAGTGTGTTAGGAAATTGAGGTACAAGTATATATAGGAAAAATAAAAACTAAATTAATGGAAACTCAAGTTTTTTACACTATGTACTAGCTCTTAGATAACTTTTAAAGAAAGCCATTCAAATGTCACAGAGCAGTTAAAAGTAAGTTTAGGTTCATAAAGAAGAATAATTGTATTTGAGGAATCGTAGAACGGATTCGAAGCGTTGCAAATTAATTTGAACTTTAACTAAAAATATAAATATTTAAAAGCAATTAAAGATATGATTTATTTATACTTCGGAAAGCGACCTTAAATAATACAAATTACTTAGTTTTGATTTATTAATTTTATTTTATTTATTTATTGTCAGGCTAAAAGCAGCCGACACAACAATTAATTTAAAAATTGAGCATTAGAATAAAAAAATAAATATATTTTAATTACAATATTGATTGAAAGAATATTAAGAGCTGCAGTAACATAGAAAACATTTGTGACAGTCTGTGGAGTTTAAGTTGGTCAATTTTTCCGTATAAAAAGCAGCTCAAGTAAAGCAAATTGCAAGCGGGTAGTCAAATATCGATCACTCTTCATATCTAGTATTATTTGCAACTCTGCAAGGGTATCAAAACTTCGGTTTGCCGAAGCTATTTCGGTTAGCACAATTCTTAATTTTCGTTTTTTAAGCTTTTGTTGAAACTAATCCTTTGTCTTTACTTGTAGTGTTCTTGTCTGTATTTTAGTCTTTTGTTTTGCTAATTATTTTCCAAAAGCACCAACACACACACACTCACACACTACTTATCACATACACAACACACTTTCTCACAAACACACTTGACTTTGGCCTATGAAATGTTGTAACTTCGGCTTTGGCTCACCACACGGCATAAATAGAATCCACACATGGAATCCACACCCTTTGGGCATTCCTGGCTATAAACGCGACTAACTGTCTATAAAAAGAACCCAACACCTTCACCTCCCCTCTAATCTGTAATCAGTAATCCGTAATCCAAGTGATTTAATTCCGTGCTCGTTTAGAGTATTTAAAAATGAAACGAAAATAATGCTAACCCTTCGTCAGATTGTTCGCCGGGTTTCTATGGCATCGACTGTAAGCTGAAGTGCGATTGCCTCAATAACGCCACCTGTGAACCCTTCAGCGGCAACTGCGAGTGCGCCAAAGGCTACACGGGCTCCAGATGCGAGGATCACTGTCCCGCCGGGCGATACGGTGAGAAGTGTGCGGAGTTGTGTCGCTGTGAGAACGGCGGCAGCTGCGATCACGTCTCGGGCAAGTGCTCGTGTGCGCCAGGCTACACAGGTCCCTTGTAAGTTGAGGCGGGTGAATCCCAACTCCCAACCAGTGCTGCCAGAATCTACGAACCAAAAATTGCTAGATTTTGACAAAAAAAATTGCTAAAAATTATGTGAAAATTGCAAAAAAAAATAATAATAATAATGGTAAATCATTATAGTTTTCGATTTCAACAATTATATATAAGTTTAAAAAAAAAAAAAAGATTTAAATTAAAAAAAACATGATTTCATAACTTAAGCAAAATTAACAGTACTTATAATGCTATCTAACTCGTCAGCTTAACTGAAATCAGCGTACTTCTCATTGCTAGTGATGGTAGAGCATGATATGGTAGAGCATAATTATGGCAACATTTTCCGTGTCTGTGTAGACCAGCGGTGGGCACGCAGTGGCTCCGGGAGCAGCGGCTGCTCCCAACTTAGGTAGACTCGAATAGGGTTGTGTTTTTGATGTTGCTGTAGTGCTCCCGAATTCCGATTTTGTGCCCACCGTTGGTGTAGACCAGTGATCGGCACGCAGACACTCAAACGTTTTGCAATGCGCTTGTGTGTGTAGCAAACGTTTTCGCTTTGCTGAAAAAGCGAGACAACAAGAGACGAAGTCGAAGCATTTTCGAAGAAACACGAAGGCTCGCTGTTCTTTTCTACTGTACGTGAGCGGCAGCGCAGTCGCCACGAAAATTTAATATGCGCACGGGATAGGGCCGTGCCGATAGCTGGTGTAGACCATACCTATTAAAATATTTGAAGTTTCATATGTTCAATTTTTAATTCTAAATTTTGCTTTCAAACTTTTGGCATTTAAACCCAATCACAAAACACAGTAAAAGTGTGAGCAAAAACTTTCAAGTTGTTCATATAAACGAGTCCCGATATCGCTGGGAACCATTATTAATCGTAATTTGTGCAATCATTTGCAAAAAGCTATAAAAAAAGGCAAATATGCTAAAGAAAATTTAAAACAATTGCTAGGTTTGTAATAAAATTGCTAAAATTGCTCAAGAAAACTTTAAAATTGCTAGATTTGTGGCTAAAAGCATTTAAAAAAAAAACGGTGCAAATTTTTTAAAAAATTGTCAGATCTAGCAACTAAATGGCCAAACTGGCAGCACTGATCCCCATCCCAATCTCCTGCCCCTCGATTAATGCTCCGATCTCCAATATCCAATCTCCGCTCAGATGCGATATGCGCTGTCCGGACGGCAAACACGGCGCCCAGTGCGAGGAGGACTGTCGCTGTCAGAACGACGGGCGCTGTGATCCCCAAAACGGAGCCTGTGAGTGCACCGCGGGCTGGACGGGCGATGTGTGTGCCAACAAGTGTCCCACGGGCAGCCACGGCCTCAACTGCGAGCTGCACTGTCACTGTCTGAACGATGCGCCCTGTCACCACATCACCGGACGCTGCGAGTGTCCGCCGGGCTACATGGGCGAGGTGTGCATGGACGAGTGTCCGCTGAACACCTACGGACTCAACTGCACCGAGCGCTGTCACTGCGAGAACGACGCCGCCTGCAGTCGGACGGGGAAGTGCATCTGTGCGCCTGGCTGGGAGGGAGAGCGCTGTGAGCGGCGCATTTGTCCGGCGGACAGGTTCGGAGCGGACTGCAACAAGACGTGCGAGTGCGAGATGGAGCACACGGACCTGTGTCACCCGGAGACGGGTCGCTGCCAGTGCAGCATCGGCTGGAGCAGCGAGCAGTGCATGCGCCCGTGCGCCTTCCTCAAGTACGGCCTCAACTGCGAGCAGAACTGCGATTGCCGCAACGGCGCCAAGTGCTCGCCCATCAACGGCACCTGCCTCTGTGCCCCGGGCTTCGCCGGCGAGCGCTGCGAGGAGAGCTGTCCGGTGGGCAGCTATGGCCAGGACTGTGCCTTCAAGTGCGACTGCCAGAATGGGGCCAAGTGTGCGCCGGAGACGGGCCAGTGTCTGTGTGCGCCCGGCTGGCGGAACAACAAGTGCGACCGGCCCTGTGATCTCAATCATTACGGCGACGGCTGTCGGAGCACCTGCGAGTGCCAGAACAACGCCTCCTGCAATCCCATCAACGGCACCTGCACCTGTGCGCCGGGCTGGACGGGCGAGCACTGCGACCAGAAGTGCGAGACGGGCTCCTTTGGACACAACTGCGAGTTCAAGTGCCAGTGCGACATGTACAACACGATCGCCTGCGAGGCGACCACGGGTCGCTGTCTGTGCAAGCAGGGATGGAGAGGTACGGGGAAGAGGCAGATACAGAAGCACACTCCACACTCGAGACCCATCAGCTCATGCTACTCTCTCACACACACACACACACACTCTCTCACACACACTCACATAAATATTCGCGCTTGTGTCATTCGATCTTCATTTTCATCCCTCTATTAAAGTAAATCTCTGGGTTCTTCACTCTTAAACAGACAAAATTCTCAAAAATTCATTTATCTTGAAATTCCTTAGCTTTTCCTCAGGGATTCCTCTAGGATTTCCTAATGAATGTCATGCTGATTTTCATATTCTCCACACAATGGAAAAATTAAATTGAACACTTATCATAAAAATTCCCTAGCGATTCCTTGAAACCCAAAGAAGATTCCTTGCCGATTCCTCAAGGATTCTCTTGAAAGTGTAGACAACTCCTGGTCCTCTTACTTTCTCACACACTCCCCCATTTCTACACACACACTCTCTCACACACACCAATAAACATTCGCGCTTGCTTCATTTAATCTTCATTTTCATCTGATTTTCGTTCTGATTTCCATTTTCTATAAAAGTTAATCTCTTCATTTTATCCCCAAAATTTATTTACCTTTGAATTCGCCAAGGAATCCCTACAGAATGTCATGTTGATTCTTCACGCAATTTGAAGTCACAATCGTATCGTAATATCAATCATTATTTCACAAAAATGCTCTAGGAATTCCTTGATGATTCCTCAGGGAATTCCTTGGGAATTCCTCAGGGAATTCCTTGGGAATTTTTGTAAATTAATGATTGAGGAATCACCTAGGAATTCCTAGGGAATTTTTGTGAAATAATGATTGATATTACATAGGAATTCCTTGATGATTTCCTAAGGATTCTTTGGAAAGTGTAGACAATCCCAACTTACGCATGCTCCTCTCTCTTCCTCTAACTTTCTCAGACTTTCCCCCATTTCTATACACTCACACACACACATTCGCACCTGCATCTCACATTCTATTTTCATTTTCATTTATTCGTTTCTCTCACCACATTCCGAACTCCCATTTCGCCAAATCATTTTTACACCATTTGTTTGTTAACATTTTTATCTTAATTTGTGTTTTCTCGTTTTGCACTCGTGTGTTTTTTTCTTTACTCCATTTGTGCCCCTTAACGAATATGAAACCCAAGGCGTTAATTGCGAGACGAACTGTTCGAGCGGTTACTATGGTGAAAATTGTGATCAAGTTTGCAGATGCCTGAACAACTCGTCCTGCGACTCGGACACGGGCAACTGCATCTGCGCGCCCGGCTGGACCGGCGAGGACTGTGCCGAGCCCTGTCCCGATGGCTTCTATGGCATGGAGTGCAAGGAACGCTGTCCCGAGAGTCATCATGGTAATTACCTGCTACATTCTTGCTCTGCTTTTCCTCTAATCCTAATCCTTTCATGCTTCGCTCACAGGTAACGCCACCTGTGATCATATTACCGGCGAGGTCGTCTGCCGGCCTGGATACTTGGGTCTTACCTGCGAGCACGCCTGTCCCCAGGGTCTGTACGGCCCCAGCTGCCGTTTGAAGTGCAACTGCGAGCACCAGGGCGAGTGCAACCACGAGAACGGACAGTGCTCCTGCCTGCCCGGCTGGACGGGCGCCACCTGCAATCAGACCTGTCCCAAGGACACCTATGGCCAGGGCTGCACGCAGCGCTGTCGTTGCCAGAATCACATCAATTGCCGCAAGAACGACGGACACTGCATCTGCCTGCCCGGCTGGATGGGCGACTTCTGCACCAGCATTTGTCCCGAGGGCTTCTACGGCGAGTACTGCATGCACTCCTGCGCCTGCCCCTCGTCCAACTACCAGTGCCATGCGGCCCACGGTTGCGTTTGTCGCAGCGGCTACACGGGCGACAACTGTGAGCAGCTCATCGCCGAGCAACGCGTTGCGGCGCCAGTCCAAGATTGTGAGTATAAAAAAAATATCAAATGTGAATGAGTGAAAGAAAAAGAGTAGGGGACACCCGGGTTTGAACCGGGGACCTCTCGATCTGCAGTCGAATGCTCTACCACTGAGCTATATCCCCAGTTATGTAAGAGTTGTGCATTTACTAAGCAATAGCATTCCAGTACTCTTAATTTTCATATTTATTTAGGTTATTAATACAATCATTGGTTAATTCCATGCCATTTCGTCAAAGTTCAGTTATAGCGAATAATGTAATAATAATAAGTAATATTGAATTTAATAAGTTTAAGTTAATTAAATATGAAAAGACACATATAATTTTTTTTTTTTTTCATATTTTTGTTTTTTATTACTATTAGCAACAAAACTACATACCACAATTTTTTTTTAACTTGCACTTGTGCATTTCTAATTTAACAAAAATATGTGTCACATATAATTCTTTTACTGAGGTATATCAATATTAATATGAAAATCATTTAAATTTTTCAAAATAATATTGATTCTAAGAGTTTTTCATTAATAAGTATTATAATTTTTGAATAATAATTAAAAAATTAATTTCCTTTTTTGGAAAATTGAATTACTGAATGATTTTTATAGAAAAATTAAATAATTGATATTTTATGTTTTTTATTTAGATCGACAAACAATGCTTATTTTTGGTACCTCATACAAATTCCGAAATTTTGCTTAGGTTTAGGAACCATATATTAGGAATTTAAACTAAGAAAAATATTCAGAGTACAAAAATTAGGAAAAAAAAAAGAAAAGTTTTCTTCCGAATTTTCGAATTTTGAGTAATATATTTCGACACTCGTATATAGAATCTATTTTTTAAATAATAAAAATAAAATTAATAATTAAATTCTTAAAATCATAATCCTCTCCCAACCCTTGGTATATGTGATCTGACCTTCCTTAATCCATTTTATAATCTCGCCCACAGCAAACAATGCTGGAGTTGCCCTGAGCATGGCCCTGTTGTTCATCTCGTTTGCCATCATTTGTGCCGTGTTCTTCTACTATCGCCGACGCGTGTCCAATCTGAAGACGGAGATAGCCCACGTGCACTACACGCACGACGCGAATGGAGGAGTAGGAGGAACCGTTGCCTGGCCGCCAGCGAATCACAATTTCGATAATCCCGTTTATGGCATGGAGACGCGTCTGTTGTCCCACCAAATGCGACCCAAGATGAACAACTTCAACCAGAATGGATCAGTGTGCACGGACTACGGCGATGACTCCAATGCCAGCAGCAGAGGTGCGTTCCACAAACATTTAACATATATAGTTTCAATTGTTGCAACTCTCATATATTTGCAGTGGGCAGCTATTCCATCAACTATAATCACGAGTTGCTGAACAAGAATCTGAATGCGGATCTGACCAATCCGAATGTGTACAATGCCATTGGCGAGACTCTGAAGGAGGAGCATGTCTACGATGAGATCAAGCAGAAGGAGGGCTACAAAGATCCCGGTAAGTGTTCAGTTTTCCGCAAATGCCACTAACAATTGTAATGCTACAATCAATATATATTCCCATATGCAAACGCCACATAAAAGTGAAAATTTATAGCAAGATTTTGTTTCCGGAGGGTAAGCAATAATAGTTCAGTGTCTGTTGTAGCTTGTCCTCACTGTGCCTCAATCATAAGATTATTACTTTATGTACAAAGACTTGTAGTAAATCATTTACTAAACAATTTCTCTTCACCCTCTTTAGATGAATACGATCATCTGGACTACTCGCGGCCCAGCACATCGCAGAAGCCGCACTATCATCGCATGAACGACACGATGCTGAACATCAATCTCGACGAGGAGAAGCCCAGCAATGTGAAGAACATGACGGTGCTGCTGGAGAAGAAACCAGAGCCGCCAACGGAACCGGAGCCGCAGCATGAAAGCTTTGATAATACCAATCTGGATGCGGCATCGACGGCATCGCCCAGCTCCAGTCCAGAAACACTGAGGAAATAAGCTGCTTGTCGTTGTGCCAGAGTCAGTTACGACTTTATTACGTACCGATTTCAAAAACCGATATTTTTAAATATGTTTGTATTTTGTACGTGTTTGCAAAGTTGTTAGCGTAATTTATTACATATTTAGATCTTTAGTTTGTATAACTTGAATTTGTGTCAGTCCCCTTTTAATCCTTTCCACACTCTAATTTGAACTGTCAGCATTTCTCACATGTACAACGCATTTTTTGCTCAAACAATTGTAAATTTGTTCTCTAGGGCCCTTTACAACCCATCGTTGGTTTAGTTTGCTCCCAACTTTTGTAAATGTTTTATATATTCATAATTTTAATCATCAGATTAATCATATACACATCTGCATATACATCTAGATATAAGTACCTCTTCCTTTTGATAACAAATTGTGCTGTTGATTGTATAGAAATTGTGAATTCGAAATTCGCGTTACCTTTTAGCTCCTCAGTGGAGCTAGCAATAATTTTGAATAACGCATTACATATACAGACATACATATTAATCTATTCATATCAGATATTTAAGCATACAATACTTATATTTTAATAAGCAATATATTTGTATAACAAAAAAAATGAAAAGAAAAACATAAATGTTAACATGAATTATTTGCCAAGAATCGAAAGTAAGTCAAGTTGTAATTATAAGTAACAAATTTGTATTTCGAATGTCATTTAAGCGATTGGCCAAAACTGTTTTCATTAAATATGTTTAAACTAAATTTTTAGTAGGTCAAATATTGGAGCATTACTAAATTGTTACTGTAATTCCAATACTTAGTTGAAAATTGCTCATTTGTTGTCTTTTTGAAAGACGAATTCAAATATAATAAAAATTCAAATAAACGCGCGTAATCGAAACATATCAGAATATATTTCTATCGATAGTCAACAATTGCAGGGCAGCATTCAGGCGATGTTAACTTAACAGTTACTGGGCAGCACTTGACAAGCAATGCGCACTTGGCAGCACTTGCCTAATAAAAACCAGCATCTGAAAGTATGCAACATTATTTATTTACTATTTTCCCGGAAGTATGCTGCGAACTTTGAGTTTTTTTTTTTTTTTTTTTTGGTAAAAAATTAATAATTTTATTAAACAAGCTTGCTAAGGGGCAACTTAGTCTAGTTTTAAATTTGTGAAACAGTTTAGGTCACATGGACGTTAAATAGGAACTTAAAACTAAAAATTACATACAAATTATATACACTATATACAGTTATCTATTTAAGCATAGTACGCAAACTCAAAAAAGGCCTGGCGTAAGCCCAAACTCCATATAAAAAAAACGCTGGCGTAAAATCAAGAAGAAGAACTTGACATTTGGCTACGCTCGGGTGTCCGCAGACTCACTAAAATAACAGAGCTGTTAAGTAAAGTAACAGAATGGGCAGCACTGTTTGACACATCTGACTGGCCCAGCGAAACATCGAACTGTTTAGAGTTTCGCTGGGTATACTGGAGATAAATGTCTGGCACACAAGTGAAAACTATGAAGACTATTTGAATTTGGTCAATAACGATGAGAATATTGGTAGAATATAAGCAAGAACGAATGCTTAAATGGTTTTTATAGATATTTTTTATTAACACAAATGGTGAATCCTCATTAGAGGTTCAAAATCGATGGTTCATAGAGTTACCACTCAACTTTCTGTTATTTTTCCGAGTTGCATTGGCAACACTGGGTCGACAGCTAAATATTGAGCACTTTACGCCGCGTAAAATTTAGTTACCTTGCGTACTAAGCTTTACAAAAATATCCTAGTTGGGAGATCGAGTGGGTGACACCTTTTAAGTCTTCTTTTTTTCGCCTTAATGGTGAGTCGTTTGGCCAGACAGTTCGGATGTCCACCAAGGCGTAGCACATAGTTTCCAGAGAGTCTTTGAAGTACATCGCCAATCATGTCCCTATTCCGGATGTACCAAGGGACACCAGTAATTCGTCGAAGAATCTTCGCTTGGGCCACCCTTAATTTGTTAATGTGGCTTTTCGCTGCTATGCCATATACATATTTATTTTGAGTTTCGAAAATAAAAGCAATTTGATTATTTGTAATACGTTTATTAAATATTTAAATTATTTAGTAGAAGCATCAAGTACAGTAATTGTTTGTATAAATAGTTTATCGTTTCCATGTGTTGTGTGTCTTTCTTTGATTTATGTTGCAATTGTAATGCTTAACTAAATATACACCAATAGCACAGATTAGCAAAGAATTACAAAATTAAAATATTCTAGATGATATTGCTTAATTCGATACAATTACGATTTATGATAATTAACTTTAATTTGTGTAGTACCTAGCATGACTTTTGGGGGGAATGGATGGGATCGATCTTTCAGTCTGTGGAACCATTTACAGATAACCGTGACCGGCAACCTCGGCTGGTATGAAGCCCTCGCGTCCATCGCGCGTCTTCACATAGAACCATTGACGCTGATCCTTGGACTCGCGACACTCACAGAGCGTCACAATTTCGCCCTTGTGGACGACAATGCTCTCCGTGATGTAATCCGAATTGATGGCGACTAGAGTTTGGCGCAGTCCATTCTGCTGATGCCTTCGCAGCAGGTTCAACTGTTGCTGCTGTTGCTGCTGCGCCTGTTTGAATAGAGTTAATAATTTAAGTTCAATTTGATGAGTTTAAAATACTGAATCAGTCATTTATTTGCAGTTCATTTACGATGAACGATAAATGCTGAATGAGTTAGTTGCTCATGAACGATAAACGATAAATAGTTTATGTCAAGTCAACTGAACGAAATGAACGATTTAGTTCACAAGTGAATCAATGAGTAATGAGCCGTTAATTTGAACTTATTGAGAATTTAAGGAAACCCACCTGTGGAATGCTCTTTGGATGCAGATGCTGGCCGTTGTGGCCATTGGTGATGTAGGAAACGTTCGACAGTCGTCGCACAGTCTGTGCCTGCACCTGATGCAGATGCTTCTGCGACGCCAGCGACTGCTTCGATGACGTCGTCGTCGTCGTCGTCGTCCGCTGCTGGAGTGTCACATACTCATCGTTGGAGGCACTGCGCACCGAGGCGGAGCCGGAACCGGCAGAGAGTCCCAGCTGTTTGGTGGACCGCAACTGGGCATAGGTCTTCTCCACGAGCTTGGGCTGGGAGGCGGCGCGCAGATACAACTTGTCCACATGCTGCTCCCCGTACAGTGAGCCCGACAAGCTGCCGCCTCCTCCTCCTCCTCCATTCTTGCTGCTGCTGTTGTTATTGTTGATGTTGTTGTTGTTGTTATGTGACAGCAACTCCTCCGCTGGCTTGGCGCTCCTGGGCGTCCTGGCGCCATCGGAACGTGTCCCGCCCCGCAGTCGGATCTCCTTCTCCGAGTCGGTCATGTTGCCACAGGGTCGCGGAAAGATGTCCGCATTGGATTCCCAGCAGGGCGTGTGCTTGGATCCCCGCGCCGCCGATGGCAGGATGCCCAGGGGCAGGCAACAGGCATAGCCCACATAGCCCTCCTCCGCGTGCGGCGTCTGGACGTAGAGCCAGTTCTGGTTCTTGAACACCGCATTGACCACCATGCCCAGCGGCAGGGGAATCTCCAGCTGATAGCCGCCGGGCCGCGTCTGGTAGAGCGTGCTGGCGGTGGCCAGCACCACGGGTATGTTGCCGGGTGCAGCGAGCGAGCAGCGCGACAGAAACTCATCCACGTTGTGGATCTCATAGCCGAATCTCTGCACGCGATTTCGTTCTCGCTCCCGCCGCTTGCGATGCCGATGGCGACGCTGCTGCTGCGGTGCCCCGCCCCCGCCGCCGCCCTCAGACACGGCCACCAGACTGGGCTCCGAGTAGGTGCACTTTAGTGCATCCGTTGTCGTGGCTGTACCCATGCCTGTAAAATAATGATTAGTGATCACAGTCATTAGTAATTCGATTATCTAAAAATTTAAATATAAAAAAACTAAAATAATTAGAAATAATCAGATTAAAATTAAAAATAAGCCGAGTACTCAAAAAGATTATTTTTGATTTTTGCTGATAATTTTTGAGTAATTGTAATAATTTTAGTTTATTTCTGATTTTTTTACAATCGAAATCATCAAAACCACAAGTTTTTCAACAGTGTATTATATAGTCACTACGATTATTTCCTAAAATAACCTAATTGATTAGTAATTCTAACCGAGATTTAACATATACGAATTCATACGAATTCCGAAAATTTGTTAAGGAATTATAAAAAAGAAGAAATAAAAACCAAGAATAAAAGTTTGGAAAAAATTAGGAATCATAAATTAGGAATTTCAACTAAAAAAATATTCAGAGTACAAAAATTAGGAAAAAATATTGGGAAGAAAATTGGGAAAAGTATCTTTGGTTTTCCTGTCATTGGCTAAATTCTTTCGAATTTAAAAAAATTCTAAATCATCAAAAGAAAAATCCAGAGACTTAGTAGTTCAAGCGCGTCAAAAAGCTGATAATTAAACTATTGCATTTTTACCAACACTAAAAAATATGTGCAAAGCATGTAGATTTTAAAATAAATGGTTTGAATAAATATCACATGTGCCACAGCAAAGACGTGATTTTGAAATAAATGTTTCGACAAATTTTGTCTTTTTGCTCATAGGAAAAGCCGAAATCAAAAATATTGCGCGATTTTTAATAAAATATTTTTGATTTCGGCTTTTCCTAATTTTTGTCTTCCCAATTTTTGCTTTCCCAATTTTTGTCTTCCTAATTTTGGATTCCTAATAATTGTATTCCTAATTTCGGATTTGTATTTTTGGATTTCTTATTATTTTATTCCTAATCTTGGATTCCTATTTTTTTTCCGAATTTTCGTATTCTGAGTAATATTTTTTGAAATCTAAAAAAGATTTCGAATTATATAGTCACTGCGATTATTTCCTAAAATAATCGAATTGATGAGTAATTCTAATCGAAAATTAATAGGTATGGCTGTAACTGTACCTGTTCCCGTTCCCGTGTTGGATGTGGCCACAGTTGAGGAGGCGTTGCAGGAGGCGGCGGCGCGTGCCTGTTGCAGCCGATTGGCCAGCTTCTTGCGGATCTCGTTGCGCTTGCGGGCCAGCAGCAGGGCCTCGCTGTGGACGTCGCTCTTGGGCGCCCGCTGCGGCGTGCAGACGAAGAGCAGCTCTTTGGTGGAGGCGGCGGCGACAGGTGCACAGCCTGGAGGAGCACAGCTGCTCCGCGTTGATTTATCCCTGTACTCCAACAGATTCTGATTGCTGAAAAACTTTTGATTGGCCAGCTGGCCGTTGGCAGGCGCCAGATGGGCGGTGGGCGTGGTGGCATAGCCATTGAGGGGATCTGTGGATCCAGGCAGCTGCTTGACCCGATAACGCTTCTTGGTCACATCCAGCTGGGTGGGCACCGGCTCCGTGCGCTTCTGATCTGCAGCCGGAGCAAGTGCATCCGTCCCTAGCCTTAGTGGTGACTTCTCCAACTTCTCCAACTGCTGCTGTGCATCATTTTCCGTCTCATTGGGCTGGGGTGGCGTCGATGGCGTCTGCTGCTGATGCTGCTCCCGCAGCACCCAGGTCAGTGAGATGCGCGGCCGTCGCAGGCTCAGGTTCTGACCCATCGCTAGATGACTGTCCAGGCCTACAGCATGCTGCAGTTGTGGTGTGCTCTTGGCCCGACCAGCGCCTAGCGGCAGCAACAACTCGTCGATCTCCACATAGTCGGAGCTGTACTCGTATCTATCCACTGACTGGGCGTGAGTTTGGGATTGAGAGTGCGACTGAGATTGGGAATGGGAATGTGTGGCAGTTGGCGGCGGTGTCGCTGTGAAGTTGCCCACGGAAGTGTCGCTGCTGCCGGGCTGCTGCTGGTGCAGGATCAGGGCACAGGCGTGCAGCAGATCCGGACAATAGGCATCTGAAAGCAGGAAACATAATTTTAATTATAATTACTCCAAAAAAATCCAAGAAATCCAAAAAAGTTTTTTTTTTTTTAAGTTATCGAACGTTAATATTAGAATTATAGTAAATAGTGTTGGAAAAGAATTGAATCCAGAATAGGGGATAAGCATTTTGAAAAAGAGTCAAGGGTATGGCAAAAATTGAAAATAAATAGGACAAAATTATTAAGCAAACCACTTTCTAAATATTCCGGGGTGCCACAGAAATCGCTTTCGCTTGAATTTCACTCAAATTTGTATGAAATTAAGTGAAATTCAGCACACTGTATTAATTTGGTTTTCTTAAAAGAAAATGCAAAGAAGACGTTGGAATCTGCGTATTTTTAAGCAACTGTGTAAATGCACCATTATGGTTGGGAAAATTGCTTCAAACTTTCTTATATAAAATATTAAATGCGCATACAATATTGGCTTAATTTTTAAATAATGAAATATATGATATATCATATATTATTATCATATATTATTTTAAATCTGGACTTTTGCTGTGTTGATTCCCATTACATTAAGCATTTTGCACCAAATTGTTTTGAATTTTCTAAATAAATATGAACAGCTTTGACAAAAGGAAATGACAACTTTAATTTTGCCTTAAAATGTCATCTAAGTGTTCACCAGAAGCCCATCAAAAAATTTTTGATTTGTGATACATGATTACTGATTGATTAGTTCTGGTGAGCACGGCCATTGATTCAAAGGGGTTTCTCCTTATATTCTTTAAAATTTAAAGATTTTAGATCGCAAGTTTCAACTTTTAATTAAACTTCTTATTTTATAACAAGTATAGCAAAGCAACACTTAAAGCTCGATTCTGAGAGATTAAAATTTTCCGGTAAAAAGCCATGGCAAGTTGCATAAAAATGTTGTCTTGTAAAGTTGCTAGATCAAAAATCAGCTCCACTTCAAAATTACAGTAGTTTTGCCAAAATTTATCAGATTTCCAAGCGAAATATCAGTTGGCCTCTTTATTCATTCTGCAGTCAAATTTAAATTGAATTGTCGATTTTTCGAATTTTTTTTATATCACTTTTTAATAGCGTAAATGTTAAATGGTTCTTCAACTTACCCCGCAGTCCACGTGAGCTGCGTCTGCGTCGACGCTGGCGTCGTCTGTTGACTGCGCTGTCGCCAAAATCGCAGTCGCTGGCGCTGCTTTGATCGCTGCTGTTGCTGCTGCTGCTGCTGGTTGCAAATTGTTGCAGTTGCAGCTGCTGCTGCTGTTGTTGTTGCTCTTGTAACTCCCTTAGGCGACGACGTCGACGCGCTTGTTGCCGCGCTGCTGTTGTTGTTGTTGCTGTTGTTGCTGCTGCTGCTGCTGCTGCTGTCGCTGGCTGTGCTCGGGATGTTGCTGCTGGGGGTGGAGGTGGCGGCGGTGGCGCTGCAGGCCGCTCCGTGTAGCAAGGTGGCGGCGTCAGTGGCTGGGGGCAATAGACGGGCGGCGGTGAACGCAGTCGAAGATTGGCCAAATCAACGCTGGCATCCAAGACGTAATCGTTCTCTAGAAGATCACTTGCCTGCCGGTAGCCAATTGGGGCAACTGCCGCAGATGTGGCAACCTCGCCTGCATTATGTTGCCGGTAAGTGGGCGGGGCAGCTGTAGAAGAGAGAGAGAGAGAGACAGGGAGAGGGGGATAAGAAAGACAATCGCATTAATGAGGTGCTCACAACAAAAAACTTGACAACTTGCTAATAAAAATTCCAATTATATGGCCAAATGCCATTCGGGCCAAAAGACAGTAAAAATGAAAATAAAAATAAAGACGACACCCCCACGAGAGAAAAATATTTAAAATATTTGCCAATATAAACGTCAAGCACTTTGGGCCAAAAGCGCAGCGGTCTCAGTTTTTGTTGTTGTTGTTGCCTGCCTGGCAGGCTTATGGTCAGTGCTGCCAATTTAGTTTTTTTCCCGTCAAATTTAGCTGTTTTTGAAGACCAATTTGGGAATTGCGCAAAGCAGGAATTCTGGATGTTTTAGAACTGCATTTGGCTTTTTTCTGAGTTTTTAATAATGTCACCAGTTTCATGAAAAAATTTAGCAGTACGGTTGCCACTTGCATGAAAAAAAATGTCGTTTTAAAAAATACCTTTTTTGATAAATCTGTGTGAAAAAGAGTTTACGTGTACTAGTTTTGGTAGAAATATACCAAATGTGTGTAAGATTGGCAGCTTAATCAAAAAAAAATGAAGACCATAAAAAAGCGTATTTTTCCGCTTTTTCAGCTTGTTTTTTTCCTTCTGTCCAGTTAAGAACAGCTTTTTTTTATCAAAAGTTGACAGCACTGCTTATGGCCCATAGTTGCTGGCCACATTTATATGCGCTATCAAGGCCAAGATCAGTGCGCTTGAAAATGGCAAAAGCCAAGGCGAAAAGGCAAAGCTACAACAACAACAGCGAGAAGAACGAGAAGAGGAAGAGTAGGAGTAAGAAGAAGAAGCTGGCAGCTTTAGAAGAGTTCAGCCAAGCGGCAGTAAGAGATACGCAAGAAGCGTGGCCAATAAAATTCCACAAACTGATATGCTCAATGGCAACAACGTGCCACAAGTGAGTAGTAAAATGTTAAAACGTGACGGTATTTCTCACAAAAAAATACCAAAAATATTATATACCACTCTACACTCATTCCCACTACTCTCGCTCTCTCGCTCGCTCTTGCTCTACCTTCCTGGCTCTCGCTTTTTCTCGCTCGCGTCTTCTCTCTTTCCATTTTGCTGCTCACATTTGCACAACGTTCCCAAAAAGCAGTTGAAATTAAGTTAATCTGCTTTTGAGCGAAGTTTTTTTACACTATCAAAAAAGTTAAATGATCTGCTAGCAACATTTTATATTGCAGAGTTTAATGCAAGGTGGCAACATATTACTTTGATTTGTTTTACTAGAATCTGTTAGGTGGCAATGTATAACTTTAAAAAGTTTTGTAGAATCTATGAAAGGTGGCAACATTAAAGAGTTAAATTAGAATCTATGTCGGATAGATTTGTCTGGTTTTTAACTGCTTCAGCCGGGAAAAATCTCAAACATCTTCTTTCCGAAAATCTGGCTTCTTTAAGATTCAATTAAATTGAATCCAAAAAAGATTCTATACTGACAGTTTTGGAACTTTTTGAAAATGGAAAAGCAAACAAATATCGAGACTCTGCAGGCAACCCTTTAACACTTTTTCAGAAATGGTCACTTTCGCTCTGACTTGTCCATCGTTTCCATGGTCGAATGCAGAAGTAGAGAGGATTTTTAGCCAAGTTAGTTTGATAAAATCTGAATTGAGGAGCCGTCTAAAAAAGAGATAAATTGTCTGGCAAATACCTAATGATGATGCCCAAAAAACAATCATTGGAGATGCTTTAAAACTTTTAAATAAAAAAAAAAAAAAATAATCGTCTGTTTTTCTGTCTTTTTGTTTAGTATTTCAGCTTTTTTTTCCCCTGTTTTCTTTGGCCCGTTTGTGTTTTTTTCGGAAAATATGAGGCATCACCTCATTGAAGTGATTAATTAGAATCTAAATATGTCAGGTGACAACATTCAACATTAAAGAGTTTAATTAGAATCTATGTGAAGTGGCAACACTCGACTTTAAAGAGTTGAATTATCTAAGGTGGCAACACTCAACAGGATCAACGGATGCACTTTAGGAATGAAAGTTTCAGTTGCAATTGTTGCCAATTTCATAGCATAGCCAATAAACCCAGTCATATGCATAATAATGATAATAATAATGAAGAGTAAAAAAGAGCAACAACTGATGAAGCGCAGAAAGGACAAAGCCCTGAGCTGAAAGCGGGCCCAACGGCAACGGCAATGGCTTTAACGACCTTTACAAGGCGGGCGGCACTGACTGTCAGTGTCAGTCAGAGTTGGTTGGGGGCAGCATCAACGGCAGCAGCAGCAGCCACAAAGCTAATCAAAAGAAAAAAAAGAGAAGACGAGGCAGATCGTGCGAGGATTACATTGAAAGGGGGCTGTGACGACAGGAGAATCATTGGGAGATCGTGATGCCGAGACCTTTAATGGCCTCTACGTGATATGTGAGCTGGGCGTGGGCGTGGCACGAACACAGTCAAGAAATTGAAAGTGTTTGCAATTCATGTTGCAAGTTGTTGTTGTTGCTGCAGTTGCAATTGTTGTTGCTGTCTCTTTAATTAAACGCAGACGAGCTGCCAAATTAGTTAATGACAAGATGTGAGTCTGAAATTGCAGAAATCACATCGCTCCAAACATGCCACATGCAACAACAGCAACAACAACAACAACAGCGACAACATGCGGCACCACAAATGGTCAAAACTCTGACAAATTTGTTTTGCAACTTGTTGCAAATATGGTTCGTCGGCAAAGGCGCAACAACATGGCCACTGGGGCATTGTCGTCGGCAACACACACAAAAAACACACACAACTTACAACTTGTATTGTACATATTGTAGTTGCAACAGCTGGTTGCCTGGTTGCTAGCCAAGTTAACTGTTGTGCCGCGGCGATAATAATTCAATCGAGAAATGTCGAGGCGTGCAAATCGGTCGTTTGATTTGTGTCTGCCCCACGGTGGCATAAAAGGCGCTTGGAATTGATTGGAGCTGCATGTGATTAGCGGGCAACGTGCTGGGAACAACTGACAACGTGCCACATGTTGCATCGCATTGTGCATCGCCTGGCATAGAAAGCTGCCACAACGCATAAACTGCAAAGTCAAGTGAGAAGACTCTTGTCGACTATCAAATAAATATATGAGCATATTAGTAAAAAATATTTATTCTACTTTTTAACTCTAAATGTTTTGATATTCGAATTATTTATTTATTTATTTGCTCTGAATGTTTTTTGTCGTAGTTGCGAATGCCATCTTTGAAATCTTCCCTTTTCCATTTCCTTTCTAGAAATCGCTGATCTAACTAATTCGAATACTTTTTTTTACTTTAATTATTACTACGTATATTTTTTGATCTGATTGGTTTTTTTTTTGGATTTTTCCCAATCCATGCAGAAAATGTTGGATCAGTTAATTATTAAATTTGTTAGTATCCCCAGATTCTTTGTTCTTTATTTTAATTCCTAATACAATAATTTTTGTATTCTTTCAGTTAAATTAAAAGTTATTTATATGTAATACCTATTAATACGTTATGAGTATTATATTACTTAATTTTATATTAATTTTTATAAATTAAAAAATAAATAAATAAATAAATATAAACGCTTATTTTACTTTGTAACTTTTTTATTTTTGAGTTCCAATATTAAGTTTGCACTTTTATATATTTTTTTAAATCTAATTCTATACAAATACATTTAAAAAATAAATATATTCTAGTTTTTTACTCTCAATGTTTTTATATGTTAATTTTTAAATTTTTGTGCTGTGAATGTTTTTTGTTAGTTGCGAAAAACTTTTGAATGTCCAGAAAATGTGTAAACATTTATTTTACTTTGTAATTTTTTTATTTTTGAGATCCCATTTGAAATCTCAACTTTTATATATTTTTTTTAATCTTATTGTAAATAAATTCTAAATAAATTCTTGTTGACTACTGTACACACATTGCAACGCACACAATATACCCTTGTACTGCAAGTTTAACGGCTATAATGAACTCAACTCGCTATGGGAAATGAACTCAGCTCGAGTTTGAGGCGAGATCAGCTTTGTGGATAAACCTCTAACTGACAAATGGCAATCGTAGTGTCGATTTAGATTCCGTCTCCGATTCCGTCGTCTTCAATTCCCTCGCTTTAATAAGATAAAAGCATTTTAATTGCAACTAAACATGGCATGTAGCAAGTGGACATGGACATGCCACTAGCCACTTTCTGGCCTACACCTTCCCCCCACCATCCTCCCCCCTTATCTATGTACTTAAGCCAACCTCAAGTCGGAACTGTGCTCTAGGCCAAACAACTGTAAACAGACAACGCGGCTGAACAAACGGTCGACGGACAGACGCATTGCAAAGCAAACGCTTTGAAAAAGTTGCTAGAATGCACTAGTTAACAGTGATCGACTAGCAGTTACCCTGTAAGTGCAGGCGTGGATGGACAAGATACAAGATACGAAAGAAAAGCATAACAAAAATGTAAAGGAATTAAAAATCAAAGAGTAAAAGTAATAAGCTAGCAAATACCCTGTATCTAAGGATGTGTACTGCTGTACAAGAAAAGCACTCACTGTTATAAGATAAATTCAAAATGTTCGACTAGCAGATACCCTGTATACTAAAAAACAAACACAATGAAAAACAAATAAAATAACTTGAACACATACCCTGTAATTCTAAGCATTAATTGCTCTGCGATTAAAAGATCAGACTGACTTATAAACAAACGCTAACGAATGTGAAAAAATAAAGCTTTTTCTCCATAATGGTGATTCGAGTTAGGGAAGTTCAACTGTATTTCTACAAAAGTTTCTATTTTAACATAATATCGCGCACTTTATTCACTTTTACGTAATGCTGTCTTTTAAAATGCTTTAAACTATTTACAGGGTATCTAAAAAAGTGCACACAACGATTTAAACAGCAAAAGCTCTGCTTTTTTCTTAAGGTATACTTACACGCTGTGTTTATTATCATCATTAGATCATTATGAAATTTTTTAGAATACAAAGACCAAGTAAAAAAGCTTGGCTTAATTCAAAGCCCAGACCATAACTTTAAGCTAAGCGATATGAGTAAACAAACTCTCATATTTAGACCCCAGTGCAAGTAAAACTATAAGCTTCCATGTCCACACAATCTATGCATCATTATATAGCTATATGACGAAACTCACTCGAATTTCGTTAATCAAATTGCCAAATACTCTTGCTTTCTACTGTATACATTCATAGTCTATCTGCTTCTTTTTTCTCTCGACTCTCTCTCTCTCACTCACTCTTTACTACCTGTAGAAGTCGTTCAGTAAATTAAAATGCTGCCGAGTCACATCAAAAAATTTAACGATCGTTGCCATGAAAACCAATAAAAATAAGCCAAACTACAAGACGCAACAAGACGCGGACAAAGCTCATAAAATGCAGCATAAAGTTGCTCGATTGTCAGTATTATTTTTACTCTAATCCTTGTTGACAGCGAGAGTGGAAGACCCCCCTCCTCATCCCCCCGTTTGATAGCCATCTTTCCACAGTTGCCAATGCCAAAGCGCCATCAAAAGTGCAAATTTATGCACAAAATAATTTACACAAACTTGTGTTTTTTAGCTTTTCAATTAGCACGCATCATGTTTGCCTCTGTGGATGAAGGGGAAAGGGTATAGAGGGGGATGGAGTATCTACTTAAGACAATTTTATGCTCTTTTAATGTGTTGCTGCGTTTTGGGTGGTCGCAGACATCTTTGGAGAGATATTCGAAATAGGTGCGATTTCCACCAAATGTGATCAAAAATCAATTTGAATTTTTATTGACTTGATTTGACTGCGTCAAGTAAGAAGACAAGGTGGATTAAGCCTGGTCAGGAGTTGCCTAGTGAGAAGGAGAAGCGAAGGAAAAGGGGACATAGACAGGTTGCAGTTACTGGCCACGGCAATAAAATTTAAACGTTGCTTTTGTGGCATTCGCCACGTTTGCCAACTTTGGTTTCTGTGTGTTGTGTTGTGTGTGTGTTGTGTGTGTTTAAGCGCTTTTAAATATTTATGGGCCCATTTGTGGCATCGTTTTGCACCGTTCCACAAAAATTATGATTTTATGACGTTAATAAATTTAAATGTTGTGGGTTAAAGCTTTAGGCTCTTTAACTTGGCCGAAAAGAGTGTAATAAACACCTTGAGCGTCTTTTTCTTTTAATGACTTTTCGCACAAATTTTAACAGGTTACAAAATTAAATAATTGTTTTATTGCAGATTAAACTTAGGCTCAGTTTTAGTCGAAAGTGGTAGATTAAAAGCTATAAATTATTATTAAATTTTTACTTAAGAGAGAGGTAAAGGACTTTCTAACAAGGTTTTACAGAATTAAATAGTTAAGGAGTTAAAGTTAATAATACAGAACAAACTCGGGCTTAAGTAAAATCGAAGTTAAGGCAGTCAGAAATGTTTGATTGAAAGTATATTTATATTTTTTTTTTCATTTTTATTAGTACGCTTTAAAAGCTTTAAATCAGCGGTGGGCACGAAATCTGAATTCGGGAGCACTACAACAACATCAACAACAACCCTATTAGAGTCTACCTAAGTTGGAAGCAGGCGCTGCTCCCGGAGCCACTGCGTGCCCACCGCTACTTTAAATTATTACAAAATTAGATTGAAACGGATATTTTCTTTAAACGATTTTTCTATTAAAGCTACAAATCATAAAAAGGAAAAAATGTATCATGTTGCAGAACAAAAGAAGGCTTAGATTAAGATCAAGTTAAGATATCGCAGATAGGAGACATACAAATTTAAATATTTATTAAAAAGCAATAGAATTTCAATAGATTTAAGAAACTTTTTTAAAGAAAGATAAAGAAGAAAGGCTTGGAGTTCAAGGTCGTGCTGATAGAAACCTTGGCAAGAGCGGATTTAAGGCTCAATGACCAACTTGGAGCCGAGAGTCTCTTCACTTCACTTACATATGGTCGATGGCCGTTAAGCAGGCTAAAATCAAGTTAACAAATGACAAATGCGGCTGTTGTGACCAGCCAGAGGCAGTGGGAAGGGGCAAAAGGAGAAGGAGGGAAGGGGCAGAAGGAGGTGGAGGGTTTCACTGAACAGAATGATAAGCGTCAAAGGACATGGAGCTGCCTGTGCTGCAGTTAAAGCCAGCAGCAGCAGAGACACAAGTGCGAGCACATAAAAAAGGCAAAGCGAAGCATTCCAATGAAAAACTGCAAAGCAAACAGGAGAAGGGGAGCAAAAGCAGAAGAAGTGGGGGTAAAAAAAAGCTGGAGCAACATCAAAGCAAAGCAAAGCAAAAGGCAGCGAATGCTGCGGGCGGCATGCAAAATTGAAATATGCCATCTGGAGTAAACCCAAAAAAACTCCAACTCAAACTTGAAACCGAACCTGAACTTCAATTTGAACTCGAACCCGAACCCGAACCTAGCTCAACAACAAGCGCGTGGCGCAGCGGAAACGGAAACGCATTTCATTTGCTGCCCCAGCATGCGTAGGCGGAAATACAGAGCAAAGTGAAGACACGGAGGGGCAGTAGTTGGAGGTGGGTGGAGGTGGGAGGGGGTGGTGTGCCGGGTGCACTTTGGCCTCTTCGAAAAATATGTCTTCAAGTGTCGTTCAGCTTGTGCCGCAGCAAAAAAAAAACCAAAACGAAACTCTTGTAGAACTTGGAACCAAGGACAAGTCCATTTTCCATTTTTTACTTTCCTTGCCAAACAATTCACTGCCAATACCTATTAGAGATGTGTGCGTGACACGAGCGTAAGCAAAGAAATTGAGTCAGAAACTATCTTCATGTGATTAAATGGTATTATTAAATTAAATATTTAAAAAAAAAAAAAATTATGTTTAACGTCAAAAAAATTTGTTGTTATAACGTATCGTCAATAGCGTGGACTGCTTTAACAAAATTGCACTTAACATATAAGAAAAGGTAAATTTTAAATAAAAAAAATATGTGGTTTACATTTTTGAAAAAAAATTTTTAATAAAATATAAATATTTAAAGCTGAATATTCAGGGGTGCCACAGAAATCGTTTTCGCTTGAATTTCACTTAAATTTCAAATCAAAAATAATAGTTTACATTTTTAAATAAAAACATTTAATAAAATATAAATATTTAGAACTTAATATACAGAAATCACTTTCGTTTGAATTTCACTTTAATTTCATACAAATTTAAGTGAAATTTAAGCGAAAGCGACTTCTGTGGCACCCCTGATAGTTTTATCTCGTGTTGAATTAAATTAATTTAAAATTCCTATTCCATCGCTAATACCCATCTCCAGTTTGATGTGATTCTCACCCATCTCTAGCTTATCGCTCGTGTCGTGACACGACATCGCCATCGCCATCGCCTGCCATTCATTCCACGCTTCATTCTTCATTCCCTACCCCAACATACCCTACACCCTCCTTCCTTCATTCCTTTGAAATGCCGCGTGCTTTATTAAAATTTCATTTTTGTTGGTGGCGACGCAGCGTCGAAAAAGAAAGAGAGGAAAGAGGATGGGGAAGAGGCAAGTGCAAAGAGTCCCTTTGGGGGACAGGACATTGTTATAAATTCCAATTCCTTTGGCTTGAGTGAAAAAAACGTGAAAAATGCGCCATGTAAATTATTTCTGCGTCTTGAACGCATTTTTTATTGTGCATGATAAATTTTTATTGTAATTGGCTGTTGATTTATGGTCCAAAGAAGACAAAGCATAGCAATAGGAGCTTGTCTTTGATAACAGTAGCTAGATAAGCTCGCCCCCCTACAGCCTTCTATTCAATTTGTGGGGCGTGGTCATGGCTAATTAGACTGAAAACTTGAATTGGAATAGATAAAGTTAAAGTTAACTAGTCGGCGGTGCTACAGTCGAGCGGTACTCGACTGTCGAAGACCCCGTACTTACTATGCAAAAGCAAACACTGCTTAAAGTCATGTAATATAAGTCGCTACAAACATTTAATGCATTGTAATATATATATATTTTCGCCCAAATATATTGAGGATACGTATATCAATTTACATTAAAGATATAATAAATGATTTATTAAAGCACATCATCAAATTTAACAGATGCACAAAATAAATTGATTTAAGCATTAGAGAAAGCGAGAAAGCGATAAGAGCATTTCCCACATCTCTTAATAATAAACCAAAAAAAAATCAAATATTAACATTGAATTGATGTAACTGCAACATTAATATAAAATGTCAGGGAAAACATTAATAAATCTTAAAAATAAAAAAGTCTGTTCAAGCCGGGATTCGAGCTCGGGACCTACATATGATCTAAAAAGTCTGCAAATATTAAAAAAAAAATTAAAAAATTTGCTCTCGCTGGGAGTTGAACCCGCGACTAATTGCTAATTTACTGGGAACTTTGCCCCTTAGGCCACCGAAGCCAACTTTACGAATGCAAAATGCAGATATGTTAAGACTACAATGATTTATTCTTTGCCAGTTATGATTTCTGCAACATCATTTTAAAATTTAATAACATTAAAAAAAACATTTGGGGATCATCTGCTAACAACTTAATTTTATTGGTCAAATAATAAATACTAACATTTTGAATTGATAAAAATGCAACACTTATATAAAATATCAACATAACACAAAAAAATTGATTTTAAAAACAAAAAAATTTTGTCCGTGTCAGGATTTGAACCCGCGACCCCCTGACACAACTGACAATGTAAGCAAAAAACTAGGCGTCTTTACAAATTGCGCCACAGTCGCTCTTTGAAATCTATTGTCCAGTAATAGATTTCATTGTTACTGGACTGTAAGTCAAAAGTAATTAATTGTATTCATTGATTGTTGTTGTTGCTGCTAAAGTATGGCAAATAATGGAAAATTTAGTTGTTCAATATCATCTTCTCTGTTTATTATCCGATCGCGATGAAATTTTCAGCAAATATGGAAAGTAACAATATCTTCGTCTATGCTTAATAAGGAATGTCTATCTTTAAAATTGTTCTTATAATTAAGATTTTCTAATTTGTGGGCGTTTAAGGGGGCGTGGCCAAAATCTAAAACAAACTCGATCTGCTTACAATATAGACGCACCTACATACCAAGTTTGAAGTCTCTAGCTTTTATAGTCTCTGAGATCTAGGCGCTCTTACAGACGGACAGACGGACAGACGGACAGACGGACAGACGGACATGGCTATATCAACTCGGCCGTTGATGCTGATCAAGAATATATATACTTTATGGGGTCTGCCACGCCTCCTTCTGCCTGTTACGCACATTTTTTTTTGTGACAAAGTTAATAGACCCCCTTACTTTTTTAAAGTACGGGGTCTAAAAAGGAGGGCAAAAGAATTTCAAATGCCTCGGCGGCATTGGCATAAAAACTAATCGGCACATTTGCTGAAATCATCAATGCAACGATGCGTAACCTGAGCCACGCCCCTTTTGGTACGCCTCTTTCAGGCCACCCAAGCAGGAAGTGCAAGGAGATACGCGTACACTGACAAAAAAAAATTATTGCAAATTATTGGAGAAAAATCGGAATTTAAAGATCTTTCTGATAAAAAATTCTTTCAAATTAGAGGAAAACATCTAAAATGTAAAATTACCTGTAAATAGAGAAAACATCTAGAACGTTAGATCACCTGTAGCCATTATATTTATTTAAAAACGCTCAATACGACCGTTTCTTTCTAGGCCATCTTATTCTTATGTTTATACACAGAGTATGTTATATTCGTTAACAGAGTATGTTATATTCGTTAACAGAGTATGTTATATTCGTTAACAGAGTATGTTATATTCGTTAACAGAGTATGTTATATTAGTTAACAGAGTATGTTATATTCGTTAACAGAGTATGTTATATAAGTTATCTAGAGTATGTTATATTAGTTAACAGAGTATGGTATATTTGTTAACAGAGTATGTTATATTCGTTAACAGAGTATGTTATATTCGTTAACAGAGTATGTTATATAAGTTATCAGAGTATGTTATATTCGTTAACAGAGTATGTTATATAAGTTATCAGAGTATGTTATATTCGTTAACAGAAAATGGTATATTTGCTTAACAGAGTATGTTATTTTCGTTAACAGAGTATTTTATATTCGTTAACAGAGTATGTTATATTCGTTAACAGAGTACTGTTATGTTATTAGCAGTGTATATGTTATTTTATTTTTCTCTTAAGGTTGTGTTATTAACAAAAAATAAATATTCAAAAAATATTTTTCTGATTTTAGGAACCCGTATTTTTGTACAGTGTATTTAGACTACTCCGTGGGGAGGTACGTTTCATGCCTAACATGGTGAAACCAACGCCACGCAGTCAAACACCATCAAACTTTATGAAGAGTAGAGAATTCGAGGCCTGGAACTGATTTCGAGTCTTTCGCTGAGTTTCGCCTCCTCCCTCAAGTGGCAGATTTTGTAATGCTTTGTGAACGATTTCATGGTAATTTCACCGGGTTATAACAATTTACAAATTATGTAATCGAAATTTATTGCCCCAACATCGTTATGAAGCGACGCCAAAAACTTCGGGGCAAACAAAAATGAAAAATGTAAAAGAAAAATGAGAAAAGAAAATCAACGGCACGCTTTAAAGATTCTCTATGGTGGTTTGGATGGGTGGGCCACAACAAAGTGGGCCACACCACACGGCATACACACAGGTGGCTTTGATGGGCAGCTGATGTGCACAGCAACAACAACAGCAACAACAACGAGAACAACAACAATTTGACTGCAGGCAAACGACGGTCACTTCTAAACTCTCTCGTCGAGATGTGGCCAGATAAAGCTCCAGATATAGCTGCAGGTATAAATGAGTATGTCTAAGATTTAGTTGGGATAGACACATACTCGCCAGAACCAAGAACCAAGAAGCCAGCTAACAGTTGATACCAATAAACGTTGTAAGCTTAAGAAATTTCATTAATATTGCCGTTCTAATACCCTGTAACTATTAAATTGTGTACAACGTGTATGGCACATTATAGGAAACGTGGGTTACAATTTTTAATTATACTTAATTTTGAAAAATATGAACCTAAAAAACTACAAAAATTCATCTCTAATAACTAAAAAACTATTTTTTATACCTCTTTTATTTTAAGATCATTTTTATCATTATCAAAAAAATTTTCTCATTTGAACTGCAACTAAAATTTTATGGCGATTTTCTTGAAAAATCGGGTATTACTCGGAATTTGTCAGTTCTTTCAAACTTATGAGTGTAACTGCTAAATACATGGTTGAGCAGTTTTATCTACTACAGTCGAACTTCCCTAACTCAAAGTCTCTCTAACTCGAACAAAATCGAGTGGCAATACTAGGCAAATTTCATACAATTCTACTTCGCCTAACTCGAAGTCTCCATAACTCGAACTTTTTACGTGGATAATAGTGATTCGAGTTAGGGAAGTTCGATCTATCATATTAATATTCAGTTTAGTTTTAATGTGTTGTCACAGGGTATCCTTATATTTATCACTAATATTTTAAGAATTTTAACAATATTTAACAATACATATTTAATTAGCTGTTATCCAACCAAAAAATGTCTAATCGTGTCATGAGCTTACAGGGTATCATGTAGTCGAGCACTTTTAATTAAACATTTTCAATAAAATTTAACAACATGTTTAGCTGTAAAATTAGCTTCTACTCCAATTGCCGCATAAATCAATTGTTCCAATTCAGCTCACAAATTTGCTCAAGTTCTTGCCACTTAACTTCCCTCTCTTTTGCTTTCTCTCGCTCTGTCTCTCTTTTATCCCTGTCCAAGCAGCGTATCCCATTTGTTAGAGAGCACTTTTTCAAGTAAAGTCCAATAATACAGCCATTAAATGCCAACTACTTTGCCATCAAGTGCTTTAGTTTGGCATAAATCTGAAGCGCATGGCAAAACTTTTCCAGCTTTTTCCACATATTTTCCCACAAATCTCCGAGCGCGCGTCTCCAAATCCCCCGCAGTTCATCCCATTCTTCGTCTTCTTCTTCTTCTATTCAACCCCTCTCTGTTTCTATCTCTATCTTCTTCACCTGCTTGTGTTATAGCTTTAATTAACGCCAACTTGTGATTGCTCCACACAGCAGCAGTTTGAGCCAAGTTCCGTTCGTCCCACAATTTGGCCAACAGGTGCACAGAACTTTTGACCAAATACCACGACCATGCCCAACGCCCACTCACAGCCCACTTTCGCCCATTTGCAGTGAACCCAGCCTCGTCCTGCATAGCGCATTTTTGGTATACCCTTAAAATGGGTAAAGGGTATAATGGTTTTGTGCCATTTTATGTCGATCTCTGAAACTGTAAGAGCTAGAGACTTTAAATTTGGCATGTAGGTTTCTAAATATCACACATACTTAAAGTTTATTTTTAATGTTGATTGTTACGTCTCGTTTGCTTAGAAATTTAAAAAAATACGAATAGAAACAGCAAAACAAAAGGTATAGCCTTAAGCTTTGGCACACATAAAAAGAAACCCAATAAAGATGTATCCCAGAAATTTCAATAAGATTGGATAAAAAACTCAGAAGTTATGGAAAAAACAATTTTACTTTACAGCGCATCGAAGGAAGCAGAAGAAGAGAAAACTGATGTCAAAACAAACACACTTAGCTCACATTGGGTTTTTTGAGTTTTAAACACGAAAATGGCACTTAAAATTTTTTATGACAGCGTTTTCGAAATATTCAAACTTTTTTTTTAATTTTCCAGGTTATTTCAACAATTTTGAGTATATTTTCATTTCTACTTATCCGATTTGGCCAAGCAAACACTTAAATTAAAGGCAAGTTTATTCTCCTATACAGTATTAGGATCGGTTTAGCAGTTTAGCGGGCCAAAGTCCATAAGAAAAAATTCTTTGATTCACTTTGTATTTTGGCTGTAAGCTAGTGTAATTATTTCTAATTTTTTTTTTTAATCCCAAATAATTTTTAAGTGTGATTTCTAAAGTAAAAGTTGTTAAAAAATATTAAAAGTAAATTTCAAAGTTATTCCTCATAACAGTTTCTGATATCTCAAGGACCTAGGTACAGGGTATCTCGTAGTCGTGCTCTCTCGTCTGTAGTTTTCTTACTTGTTTTATTTAATTTAGAGTCGGGGCGCATTCGCTGTCCTGCCCAGCACTTTCATGTTGTAATTTCCTAAAATTTACGAGTTTGCTTAGCCAGAATTTGAGGTAGAGTGGGAGGTAGTGAGGTAGGTAGTGTGTAGGGGGCATAGGGGTGGTTAGTGCTTTGCTTGGGTGGTGCTTGGAGCCACCTTGCAGTTGGCCGGATTTATGGCCTGGTTATGTGGGGCTTAGGTCTAGGTTTAGGTTTAGATTTTGGCCGCTTTGCTTGCCACTTGCCACTTGTCCCTCCTCGACTTGTCAGCGCCTCGTTTTATAGTCAACTTATTCTCCCTTTTTCCTCACTATATTTCCTTGCTCTCTCTCTCCCTCTCCCCCTCTTTCGCCACTTCTTCGTGCTGTAAATGGGCAACTTTTTGTGTGTGTTTTTTGGCAATTTCGCATGCAGTTTATGACTGGGCACAGGCAACAACAACAAAAATAATAGCAACAACAACTCCAACAACAACTTACAACTCGTGCAGCTGTTAGTTGCCACATGCAGCATGTCTACTGTTGGCGCTTATAAAAGTTGATCAAAATTATAACTACGCCCCGTACAAACATTTTGAAATTGAGGCAGGTTGAATCCGGAATCATCTCCCTTCCTAATCCGCCCCCTCTTATCAACCACGCCCTTTGGTCGGCATGTTTTGGGACAATTAGAGGGGGCTCATTGCCCATAAAGTTATAGAATTCATGGGGCACGTTTCGCAGAACGCATTTCGAGCTGAGTTTACTTATTGCCAAGTGCAGCAGTTTATCCGGCCAAAGTTTTTTATTTTTTGGCCCACGTTTCATTAGCCGGGATTACAGACTGTGTAGGAAAGAGATAGAGGGCAGAGTAAGGACTCTTATTGAAAGGATACGCTGGCAGAATGGATATCATCTACTTTTATGGCTGCACAATCTTGTGCCGGGTTATTAAATGCACATAAAACAAACACATGTGCGCGAATTAAACTGAAACTACTACGTACATGGCTATAATCCCTAGTGTATATATGTAGGTATAGGAGCAAACTGATTGCGAAATTTAAAGACAATATCCATATCAAATAACAATTTTCTATTACTGCGAATGCTATTTTTTTGTACCCTTTTTTCTTTTCAATTTAAAGCAGCTGCCGTTATTTTAATTAAATACAAGTGTTTCAAATTTTTTATAAATATAAAGACTGCAAATAATAGTTATAAGTTTAAAATATTGAATGATAAAAAAGCCTCCTAGAAGAGTGGAAAAAATAGACATGTTAGTTTTAAACGGATAATTGGAAAACAGGATAAATTTTTTTATATTTTAATTTATTTAGAATTAATAAAATTAATTTGAATGTCAAAAATTAAAAATTATTATTATTTTTATATTTTTATATAAAAACTGAGCCAAATCTTTTTTTTCAATTTTTATTAAAAAAAAATTGACGCATACCTCTTATTTGTCAATTTTTATTATGAAAATTTAAAATAAAAGTTATGGCTAAATTTTTATATAAAAGTTAAAATATAATAATTATTTTAAAATAATAATATTTTATAATAAATTTTTAAATATAAATTAATTTTCATAATTACAAATAATTTAAAAACTAAAACCAGCCAATAGCTCTTATTTTTTGATTTTTAGAACAACAATTATAATCGTTACGGTCCCTGTAAAATATCATTATTATTAAGCTAACTGTCTAGTCTTATGAATTGAGCTTTAATCTTAAACTAATTTAAAAGTTGGAAACTCTTGCTATTTCTCTGCTTTTAAAATAGCAAAAATAGTAAAGTTTTTTTGTAATTTGACTTAAAAACTTTGCAATTTTATTTATTTTAATAATTTTACAAATTAAAAAAATCAAGAATTACGTTAAAGAAACCAATTGAGAAATAAACCATCTTACGTAGCCTTTTTTTTCAAAATACTACATTTAATAATTTTTAATTAAATTAAATTTATTGTTGCCACTTTTTTATGGTAATATATAACTTGAGAGATTAATAAAACTGCCAATTAACGCAGAAACTGAGTCAACTTCAGATCACTTATGTAAATGAAATTGAAACCGGTCTTATATGGTGCACAAATGCCATCTAGTAATTGCTATTGAGTATTAAAGATTTCATTAAATAATAAATACTCTAATGATTGTAGTGTTGAAATATGTGTGTCGCTTCCTCGTTTCGCGTGGCAAGTTGCATAAAATGTGAATGAGATGCCATTTGATATTCGTTTGGGCATTGGATAGTTGAATTGATAGTTGCTTGAATGATTGGCATTTCTTTTATTTCTTTGAATATATGAGTGTACTCAATTACTCTCATAGTGAGCGCCTGGTGGAGACTGCTTCCGTTATGCCTCAAATATGTGGGCCCAACGGGGCTGATCAGGTGAGAAGCTGCGGCGAAAATTGTTCAATTGTTGCCACTTTTTTCACTACTTCAGTTTTTTACTTTACTTAAAAATTTATAGAGTCGAGTGAACAGCGTTAACCGCGCCCCCCTTTGGGTTTATTACAGCGGCAACATGTTAATAATAATTAAACACATGCAAATGTGGCAGCAGGCAATGTGGATGAAATGGAAGCTGCAACAAAACACAGCGGCCACATCAAATGCAATAATAATAAAACTAATCAACTAATAATAAACTCTATAAGATCCATAGTGCACTGAACCTGATTTGAAATTAAAAAACCAGAGCGTTGATATAAAAGCTCGTCTCTTGTTCGCCCGCCTAGACAGTGTGACTAGCGAACGTGCCACAAACGGTGGCAAGCGGTGGCAAGCGAAAGCAGCGCACTTTAATTTAAGGACTAATCCATAAAAATAATCAAGCACACAATGACACAAGTGAGTGATAAGCAAGCAAAAGTGACATTTGGACATTTAAAATGTGATTTATATGAATAAAATTAACTAGAAAAGATAAAGAAATTAATTGTAAAGAAATAAAATATATTGAATATATGTAAATGAAGTTCAAGTGCATTAATTATGGATACCATTATCGAGTATTAATGTCATATTAAACAACTGATTCTGAAATATAGTTGAAATTAAAATAATTTATTTAAAAATATGTTCTCATTTGAATAATAATTACCAAATGAGTCTGAATGAAAGATGCTAAGATATCCTTAATTATTTTAAATCTCTCATTACTTTGGTCAGTTCAACAATGTCATATTCGAAAAAAACAATAATAATTGCATAATTTTCATATTTGAAAAAACAAAAATAATTGCACAAATTTTCATACTTTTTATATTTTACTGCTAAGATTTACTATGATTTAATTTTAATCTTAGGTGATGTACTTTATAAATGATATAAAGCTTAACTTTATTTATGAAGTCATTTTAAAAATTGAGGGTAAAAATAAGACCGAAATTGAAAATATAAAATAATTATACTGTGTTAAATTCAATCAAGACTCAATAGGGAAATACATATGTTCTTAATTATTGCGCATTTTGTAAGCCCTAAAACTCACAGTGCTCTTTCCGTTATTTTAGAATAATTTAAAGCGATCGTTGATGTTTACTATATTTAATCTGATGGGATTATTTATAGTTTTAAAGGGATAATTTAAATAACACCAAATCTATCATTTTCTGTTTATTTATCGTTTCCATTACCTTTATCTAATTTTGTTAAATATATTTAATTTGGTGGATTTCTTTTATCTAAATTTGTTTTATTTAATCTGATGGATTATTTAAGTGACATAAATTCTTCCCTCTTTTTTTAATTCCCCTTACTTTTATCTAATTTTGGTAATTATATTAAATCTGATGTATGTATGTATTGTATTGAAGGGATAATTTAAGTGACAAAACTTCTTTACTCATTTTTTTATTATTTCCATTACCTTTATCTAATTTTATTAATTATATTTAAATGTATTGAAGGTATAATTTAAGTGACCAAAATTCTTATCAATTTTCTAATTTTCCCGTTTCTCTATACCCTTCCGTCTCTCTAGCTTCCCGCCCAACGCCTCTTCACGTTGTTGCTGCTGCTGCTGACGACGTCGTTGCAGGCGCGACGCATCTCCAGTCGCCGGCTCGTGATCCACGTGCCCGTCAAGGTGAAGACGCATCACCATACGCACACCGTCTACAAGATGCTGCACGGCTCCGGCAATGGCGGTGGCGGTGGCATCAAGCAGACCATCTACAAGGTGGTGGGCTTCGACGAGGGCAAGACCAGTCACGGCAGTCACGGCTCGGGTCACGGTCACAGTCACGGCCTGGGTCACAGTTACAGTCACGGCCTGGATCATGGCGAGATCACGTACGAGGATAGACACGGCTGTGAGAGTGGCAAACTGATGATGCCGACGGGACATCATCGGGACATGCTGCTCAATCATTATGCCCGCCACGACCAGGAGGAATCGGAGGCGACGGACTATGCCGAGGAGCAGGATGAGTTCATTGATGTCAGGGATGCCTGGTTGTGAATAAAGTCGTCGTCGTCGTGTGAAAAACCGTTGCCGATTAATTATAAAATTCCAGCCAACGCCCCCCGCTTTGATTCCCCTTCCAACTTAATGCTGCATTTGCATTGTGGCTCAAAGTAATTACAAAATTGTTGAAGCCATGTCGACAGCATCCAATCCCAGCCAAAGAATGCCTGGCACAAAAGCCATGTCTGGTATGAAGTTGTCTCTGAAGTTGTCGTTGTCGAAATCGAAATTCGAATCGGATTTCGAGTCTCTTTTCTTTTTGTTTCTTTTCGTTTCTTTGCTGACTGCCAAATTCAGTTTTGGCTAGCCGTAATTGGGGAAAAACCGGGGGGCAAGGTAGGTGGGGAAAGCACTCATGACTGCGGTCAGTCGCGCACTTGAAGCTCAGCATAAAATATTTGCATAGCTCTTGACTGAAGTCCATGAAAAGTCCATGGCATATTTTGAGTAAACAATTAAAAGTAACAAAAGGCAATGAATGAATGCATGTGAAAACAATTGAAGAATTATAGTTAGACATAGAATTTGAGAAATACAATTGGGTATACTAAAGAAAGTATAATAAACTATTAATTAGGCATTATGTTAGAAATTATAATATAGTATGTGAATGAATGACAATATAATTAGGTATGCACATGTACAAGAAAATGCGACTCAAATATCACATTGTGGAAAATGGGAATAAAGTTTATTATAACAATAAATTTAAAACAGTTAGGAAATCAAAACGAAATATTAAAACAAGCGGGAAAGACTATAGGATACCCGTCACTTTATTAAACATAAAAAAAAAATTATTGCATACTTTTAGGCCGTTATATTGCTTAAAGACTTAAATCAGCCATTACTATCTTTCTGTTTCGCCGATATTGTTGCGATTAAGTAGGATAATGGCTTATAATAGTGGATAGGAGATTGGATAAAAATTGAATATATTTGGTGGTTTTTTGCTATTTACGGAGACGGAAAGGGGCTTGGCCAAAAATTTAAAACAATCTTGAATTGGAGAATTTAACTAGCAATACGATTCAAAATGTATTTAAAGTTTGTCTATATAAATCAGCGGTGGGCACGCAATTGCTCCGGGAGCTAGCGGCTGCTCCCAACTTTATTTCTGCCTATTCGGCGCCGTGAAGTCGGTGATTGACAAAGTAAGTAGACCCTAATAGGTTTGTTGTTGTAGTTTTTGTGGTAGTGCTCCCGAATTCAGATTTCGTGACCACCGCTTATGTAAACAGATAAAGAAATCTTTTGAAAATGCATTTCTTCTTCGTTGACTGTTTTCCGCTTTAAAATAAATTGAAATGTATGAAATAAAAAGAATATGAAAGTAAGTAAGCAACTACGGATAAACTTTAGAATTCAATGGCTAATCCAGCTCTTTTCGTTATTTTTGCAAGTTAACGGAGAAATTTCGAAATCTTCTTAAATCATTTACAGAAGCTTTATTTATTGTAAATGTTGCTGTAAAGATTACTTGCCAAATTTGACTGCCTTAAACAATTAACCCTAATTAGGCAACCAACTGAGAGTTTAGCTACTGTGCAAAAATCCCATTGCAACTGACCCATAATCAATTTAAAGTGTCAGCGGAGGGACTAAATTTGAAGTGGATCAGCATCAGCCACGGTGGACATGAGTTGGATTGATCGCTCAAATTCAAACTCATAGTGAGAGAAAGAGAGAGAAGGATGGAAGTAAACCCGGTTAAATGCGGCCCAAGTCACAGGTGGCAATGTCGAGTGCCGCTCGCTGAGCTGAGCACAAAAAATAATTTGCGTTTAATTGAAGGCGACAGGCAGACAGCGTTACAGTGTCAGGGGGGTGGTGCATGATGATGAATGTGTCGCCTCAATGGCTGTGGCTGTGTGTGCCTCACTTGCCTCACTAACTTGCCTCGCCTGGTTGCATGCCCCACGGGTGGCCGCTGACGTTGAAACAGGCAAAACAGTTGATGGCGCCAGTTGCGGGCCAACTTGGCTCGCTGCTATGAATGTGGCTATTTAAAGGCATTTAGACGGTAATGACATTTAAGTCCACAACAAGCGCAAAGCCACGATAATCCCGAAAGAGAGACAGAAAGAGAGAGAGAGAGAGAGCGAGAATTCACTGAGCTGCTTACGTATGGACATTGAGACAAACATGAGACAGGAGAGAAGCAGACAGAGACACAGACAGAGACAATCTCTGATGAGTTGAGCTCTGGGCTTTGTCCATCAATGGCAACTGTTATTAAAATTTTTAAGCCGTTGCGCACACATATTTGCCCAGGAGGCTAACAACGTTTTGGCCAAATCAAAAGCACAGGTACACATAAAATGTAAAAAGCCAAAAAAAAAGAGTCTATAAAGTTACTTTATATAGATCTTTGAGCTTGTTGCCTTTACATATATGTATGTAGGAGAGTTGTAAACCCAATTTGTGTATCCTGACCATTGATTGACCATTGACCAGTTTTGGGCGTTTCAATCGCATTCACTCGTATTCCTGGCCTGCGGTCTAAATAAATCTATTGATTTTGGCCTAAATGGCTTTTGTGCTCAGCTCGGGGGTAGAGGCCAAAACCAACCAAACCAAATATGCCTCGGAACTGGCACATTTCCATGAACTGCTCAAAATTGTTTTACTGTCGACAGGTTAGAGTATGCAGCGGGTATATTTGACTTTCAATGGAGCTAAATATCATTCTTAAACTAAAGTTTAAACGGAGTTGATAATGTATAAGACGGTTCTGAAATTTTAGATTAATTCAAGATTTAAACCTTAAAACCTTATTGTAAATTACTTGCAAATTTTTGAGTTTTTGCAAAAATCAACTCATTTAACTTTTATCCTCGGTTTAAAAAGAAAATGTTTTGATAATTTTGTAGAAAGAATTTTTCAAAAATCCCATCGCTATTATTTTTATAGGTTTTTTTTTAAATTGCTAAAAAAAAATTACTATTTTGGCCACTTTTTCCTCCTTTTCATACAATATTTATCTGAGATCATCCCACACATAAAATTCTAAAAAATACTAGAGTAGAGATTTTTGAAATAAACTCCCTACACATTGCCCAGAAAAACTCAATTTAAAAAATTTCGTTTTAAAAAATTTAATAAACATATTATTATATTATTTGATAAAATGCCTATTTTTGAAAAAAGTTTCTCTTTATAACTCCACCCAAACAACTTGCACAAAAGCGCATTTAAAAGTCGCCTTTAATCGATTGATTTCACGTTTTATGTTTCGTTTTGTAATTGAATTGAGTAGCCCAGAAAGCTGGCCAGAACTTGTTTACCCTTTGTCTAGCCTTTGATATTTCATTTTCGAAGCACGCTGTAACAATTTGAATGTCTGCCGGCTGCTTTGCTTAATTGGTTTCATTAGGGCTTATAGAGTTGGCCTATAGCAAGCACTTACCGTTTTTCCGTTTGCCAGCGCGTAGAATGCCAAAAAATCGACGTTCCTGAGAGCCAACAGAGCGAGCTGCAAAAAAAATAAGAGGAAAGTTGCATAAATGTGGCAAAAATGGAAACTTTAAACAAGACGCAATGAACAAAAAGTTTTGTTGTTGCTGTTGGGCCAAGGTGAGTTGGCCACTTAGAGTAACCGTAACACGTGTCGTATACGCAATAACAAGATAGTAAAAGTAGCAAGTAAAAGAGGAAGGAAGAGGAAGTCCAGGGCCCAATGGGATAGCATAATTTCCACAAAGTGACAACCAAATAAACAGACCAAAAGGGAAAAGTTTGAATCAGCAGGTTTCGGGCGATGGGGAGGGGGGAAAATGTTGGAGTGTTGAATTTGTCTAGGGTACTAATATTAACGCCATTAATTTGCAAAGGACGCACAGGTCGAGAGATGGACAGACTGAGAGAGAGAGAGAGAGAGAGAGAAAGAGAGTGAAGTAGAGAATTTTAAATTAAATGGACACAACTTTTATTGAATTGAGTAGATTGAGTGGCAGAAGAAGAAGAAGCAGCCAGGCAACAACGAGTGGCAACCACAACAACAGTGTTGCCAATTTAGCTATTTTTCCACTAGATCTAGTGGGTTGCAATTGGCAAATACGGAACAAATTGTAAAATAGCGGCTAGCGGGAATTATATCTATTTGCCAAGCGAAATTCGCGTAATTTTAGCTTTTTTAAAATAGCTGGTAACTTCATGTTTTTTTATGCTTTACGATGGCACACTTAAATAAAATAGTATTTTTTAAATAGTTTTTTTTCCATTTAAATGGCAAAAAACTTAGATTTTCAAAAAATAAAAAAAAATACTTGTAAACAGATTTTTGAAGAATTTTTTTGCTTCCAAATATTTATTTTTTGAGACCGAGAAAAAAAGTTGAAAAATTGACTTTTACAAAAATTCAAAATTTTGCATGGGTACTTAATGGGTTAAAGAAATTTCTGTATCATTCAAACGGAATTTAAATGAATAGAAGATTAAATTAAGAAATCTGAATCAAATCCTTTTTATTGTACAAAAGATTTGACAGCCGATAGATGCAGCCGATGATGGGAAATTCTTTGTCAAATATTGCAAATCTAGCATTAATGTAATCTTTTGGATTTACACGCACATGCTAAGACAGCCAAGCATAAGTCTTTTCGTGAGAGCAAGCGGCGGTTTATATATTGCCACACATTCATCTGTCAGCCCAATTGACAATTTGGGATTGTTATGAGTAACCAAAAAAAACACTGGATGAAATCAATAAAAAAAATCGCTTTACTACTCTAGCGTTTTTTTTTAGCTACCAACTAAATTTTTTATATATTTCTAGCTTTTATCAAAGGCTAATTTAGCTTTTTTACTACCCGAAGAGTTGGCAACACTGCACAACAACATTGGAGCATGTGGAGAGCCGGAAACGGAAGCGCATTACTCAACATCTTCATGTTGTTGTTGCTCTCAGCAGGTTTACACGCAAGCCTCGTAGTGATTGCTTGCTACCTTCCGGAGCTCCAGAAAAGACGCAGAGAAATTGGAGGAGTGGCATCAGTGGGCGTACACCACCGATCAAAGGCTGCACGCTCTCACTGTCAAAGGACTTTCTTGCCTGGCACAAAAGTTTGGGAGGCGAAAGTTTTTGATTTTATGATATATTTATGGGCTTCTTCCGCTGGCTCCTTTGGGTAATAAACTTTTGCCGGGCAAAAATTGTCCTGAAAGGCTGCTGCGGCTTACGGGTTCAATTTTTGCCTTCAGTTTGCTGTTTGGTGCACGCTTTAAAGTTCTGCCACAAAGATTAAGCCACAAATCAGTCGCAATCCGTCGCACGCTGCGTATACGTAATGTGCGGACCAAAGCCGTAATGATGTTCGAGAAACCTAATGATGATGATGTTGTTGGTGATGCTGCGAATGCTGGGCGAGCACAATGCTTATTTAGCGGCTCAAGCGCGGTCAGTGGCATGCCACGCTCTGTGTGTGGCAGGCACCAACTATTTACTCTAGTTTAATGCTTAATGCAATGCCAAATGCTGTAAGGGTGTCGCTCTAATAAAACTCCTCTTACTCTACTATTAAATTTATTTAATATTAGTTTAAGTCTTTTAAATCGCATTAAAATTTTATTCTTTTGAAAAATTTAATTTTTGTCCACTTTTTTCATACCTTTCATCAGAGCTTGACAATCAATAAATATGTAAATAATAAGAATATTTACAATACCACTTGACCCTGTTTTAAAAACTTAAAGCAGTCTTAATTTTTTCAAATCTTAACGGATCTCCCTGTTTGTTTGTAGCCGATCAAAAATCTCGAAACTTTTGTTCTACAAATTTTTCAAAAAATTTAGCGGGAAGTCCCTAAAATCCGCTAAAGCTCGGCACTGTGCAAAAAAATAATATTTATTAAGAATTTAGCGCAATGTACCGAGTAAAATTTTTTTTTAGTAATTTATATGTAAAACTTAATATTATTCGTCACAAAATTGAATATCAGAAATTTTGGGCCATGAAAATGTTTTCGTCACTAAACTTTTACCTCGTAAAGAAGTTTTTTTTATAAGATTTTATCCTACATCAAAGTTTGTTTTCAACACTGCACTATAGGTCAAATGGACCCTTTTTCTGATATAAACTAGTTTTGTAACAGTATTCAAATTAACAAACTTTTCTTACATTCCTATTAGGAATACATTGAATTTTAATGTTGCATACCAGAAATGTTAACATTGCATTCAGATGTTAAGTTAACAGCTGTTAAACGTGCAGTTCATAAATTGTGCAAATACTTTGATTGAAATTCAAGTGGCTCTAGTTTCTTTAAATTGAAAATTTTTAATACAAATTGTGATGAATAGTGATCAGTGTGGTTTTAACATTATGATGGTAGATCTGTGCTGTTGGTATTGTTCGTGTTGTCTGTAGTAAGTGTCCATAAAGTGACGTTCAAAAAATAATTTTTTGGGAAGAGTTTTAAAAAAATGTCAGGACTTGTCTACGAAGTGACTATATACATGTTGTAGAGTAATTCCTTTTGAACTTATAACAGTTAAGTTTATCTCCCACCTTTTCCCACTTCTCCCAAAATTTAACTTTTTAGAACATAACCTATATGTAAGCAATGCCGGTCTACTTGAAGCATAACGGAAAAATAAAGGAAAACCTGAGGAAGTAGATGCTGTTGCACATTTTTTTAAATGGTATATCGATGTTAGTAATATTACGACACACAGACAACAATAAAACATAAACTTTTTTAGTTGCAGGCTAACTACTCTCCGAAAATAAGATCCAAAAAATGCTTCTAAAAATTTGAAATAAAAAAAAAAAAATTTGAAATATACTTAGAAAGTATAAAAAAAACATTACTTTAATATTTATTAAAACAAAAAAAAATTAAAAAATATTTTTTTGTATATATATTTTTTTAGGGGCGTTGATGGGCAGTGCCACGCCCATTTTGTCAAAATTATTTCCAAATTCGATCTAGAATGGTATCCAAAAAACTTTACACGGAAAACTTGATAAGCCTACGAGCTATTAATTTATATCAGAAAAAGGGTCCATTTGACCTATAGTGCACTGTCCACATTTCCATTTTTTTTTTTTAATTTTCAACATCTTGTGAAATGTCAATATTTTCATTGCTTAACTTTTAATTTTTCTCTCAATAATATTTATTTAATTTTAATCAAATATTATTTTTCATTCAAAAAAATTTAATTTCATTCCAACACCTTCAAATAGCCAAATTTCTTCAGCTTAGTCAAGTTTCAAACCTTTTGTAAGACCTATGTAAGCCTGCACCTAAACCAATTGTGAATTATAACGAATATTGCTATTGCGCGGCTTTATTTAATACTTAGTAACATATCATCTTTGTTCTGTTTCATTAATTATGTCAAGCAATGAAATTATCAGATAATCCTGTTGCAAACACACACTCACACACAGGAGGATACAACAATGTGGCAAGCACATTTACCTGCAGCACATGACGGCGAGGCGATGGAAATTGGAATTGTGTGCCACGCTAATGGAAAAATCGCTTGGGCATAAAATCAATTAAATATTAAATAAACGCTATCAGCAAATAGCAATTTCCCCGCTGTTTATCTCTGCACTTCCGCCCTCGATTCGAGGCGCAAGTGAAATGCAAACAGAAATTGTGCTGCGTTGGTGGAACTCATGGAACTCGACAAAGTTTATGAGGCAGCGTAATCCTGGCAATTATGAGAAGCTGAAGCTGAAACTGAAGCGTCGACTCCACCATTCGATTCCAGGCGCAAACATTATCTCAATATTGTATGGAGAAGTGCATGAAATGAACCAATAAGCAATGCTGAGCATCAACTGGACCCAGATAGAGCTGAAAGCCAAACGGAAAACGTGCTGCTGCATTTTGCATGCGAAATTCATCATAAATATATGCAAAGATTTCAGCAGCAGGTGCAGCAAGAGAGAGAGAGAGACATCCCCATATGTGCATGAGTTTAAGGGTGAATGCTTTTGGCAAAAAGACTAATTATGTATTCATTAAAATGGCAAATGCCAACAAGAACAGCCTCAAACTCCAACTCAAACTCAGTCTCATTTCATGAAATATTCTGCAAAAAAAAAATACAAAAATAAATGAAATCAAATGCAGCTGCTCTTCAGAGTTCTCAGCCAAGGGAAGGAATAAAAGGGAAAAGCGAGAGTTTTGGGGCAGCATTTTGAACATGATATGATTTTGCATAATGGCAGACAGATTTCAGATTTGTGTATTCAGTTTTTGATTAAAATGTTACCGAGTTTATTTGCAAGCAAATTTTGTGTGTGCAATTTGCAAATTTGTGTAATTCACTTGGATGAATGTGTGGCAAACGAGCATTCTCTCCCAAAAAGCATAAAATACGATAAAAGCGAATGCGGAAAAACATGAAATATCTGAAGTCATAAATTATGGCAAAATAAACAAATTTTGTGTTCTGAGCAAAACATGAAATTTAAAAACGTACGTTTAAAATATTAAACTTGTTTTTTTAATCAGTGCTGTCCAAAATGCCAAAAGCATATCCCATGGGATAGGAACACGGTTGCCACTTAAAAAAATCTGATTGAGCTAAAAAAAAAAGGTGTCAAAACTTTTTTTTGCAGCTCATGTTATTTTTGCATTTAATCAAATACAAAATATTTCTTTTACAAACACTTTTAGCTATAACACATAATTCCAAAGTATTTCACATTTTCATATTATTTTAGTGATTATGTAATTTAGTAAAAATAAATATGTGCTTTAACATAAGACTATACATAAGAACTGATTCTGAACTGATGAAAAAACGAGCCAATTGGAAAAAAAAGTGTTATTGCGCCAATAGGCGCAAAAACGCCAATTGTGGCAACCGTGGTTAGGAACTCATAATTATGCCAGCGTCGCAGCCGACACACGTATAGAGAGAGAGAGAGAGTGAGAGAATACGTGTGTTCTATAAGTAGCACACTCGTAGGCTTGCTCTCTCACGACGCGTGTGTTTGGCTTTTTATTCTCGCAAAATTTTATTATATGAGTTAGGAAACCACTGTTTTAAATAAAAAAAGACACTTATTGAAAAAAATAACTGTTTTTAACTGTAGAGAAGAAAAAAAAGGGGTGAAAATATGTTGAAAAAAGCGGAGAAAAAAACGTTTTTTTATGGTCAAAAATCAAAAATGGAATTGTTTTGTTAACAAATTTATTTTCTTGCAAGTGGCAACCGTGCGGCTATATATTTTGATGAAATTGGTGGAAAATTAAAAAAAAGCGAAAAAAAACGTCCAAATGCATTTCTAAAAAAGCCAGAATTCCCGTTTTCGCAATTCCCAAATTTTCTCCCACCCATGGTCTTCAAAAACAGCCAGATGACGGGAAAAAATCTAAATTGGCAGCACTGTCATCGAGTATACTTGTTATTGCTTGCTCGTCGTTATTGTTTGCTCTTTGACGAACATGAAGCCGACATGCATGCTCCAATTTGTCAAACGGAAAGAGCTGGGCATTCATCTATTTCAATTTCATGAAAATTTTTATTAAATGCAACTTAAATGTTAAATTATTCTATAAAAAGTGCTGTCATAATTAATGTTGTTGATGTTGTTGTTGTTGTTGTTGATAAAGTCATGAAAGGTTCAAAGTCTTTTTAGTAAGAGAAGACGCCAAAGACGGACTTGAAGAAGCGATAGATGGGCTTGGGAATCTCCACGGCGAAGAGAACGGCGCCATCTTCGTTGACCTCCGACGCTTGGGCGGAACGTTGTTGAGGATGCACCAGATGGAGACTCCTAAAGATCTCGTTGATTTGATTGGGCAGCGGATGCGAGTTGTCCTTGTTCTTCTTATTGGTCGCAGGATACACAACGGGTTGGAGCAGCAGCTGAGAGTTCTGAAAAGGTTCCTCGATCTTAACATCTGAACTTGGATTCACTTCACTTGGCTTGGGTTTTGAGTTGCCATTTAGAGGAACTGTTGCACTTTCTCCCTTGCCCGCTTGGGGTCTGATGTGCAGAAAGATGTGGCCAATTAAAACCAAACCTTGCTGGTTATCCTTGCTGGCCTGCTCGGAGCCCGAAGGAGCACGTCTTTCCTTCACATAGAACGGCGGATATTCATCATAATAATTGGGCTTGTAGTTGTAGAGCTGTTCCTCATCCTCATCATTCCACGTGGTCTTGTTGTACTTTTGATTCGAGTTATAGTTGTGGCCGGGTTTCCAGAAGGGAATGGGCAGCAGCGGAAGTGGATAGAAGGCGGGACTGCCATAGACATGACCCTTGTCTACACTCGAAGAGGAGCCCGAGGAACCATGTTTATTAGAGTGATAATTGTGATTATTATGATTGTTGTTGCTGTTGCTGTGGTGTCCTTTGTTGCCTCCTGCTCCTGCTCCTCCGCTCTGACCATGTCCGTACTTATTGCCATGTCCATGTGATCCCGCACTTCCTTCGGGCTCGTACTTGACAAAAGGCGGGAAGGGAAACAACGCTGGCTTGTAATAGATGTGTTCGTGTGTATGTGTGTGCTTCGTGGGCTTCTCAGTCGTGTGATTAGAGGTGCCATTACCAGACTTATCCTCGTCCACAATGTAAAAGTAATCTGAATTATCCACTTTGATGCGCGCTTCTGGTTCGGCCTGATTTACCACCTGGTTGTCACTGCCCTCCAATTTGACAGCTACTTGATCCGTATTTCCGTTTTCCTTGGGCTCCTGCTGTTTTTGGCTGGGAGGTGTTTCTATTTTGGCTACGACATTGGGCAGTTTTTCCTGTTTTGGCTGTTCGGGAGCTGCTTCTATCTTAGAGCTGACGTTGGGCAGCTTTGGTTGTACTTTATGAACTGGAGCTGCTTCTACCTTGGGAATGACATTGGGAAGCTTTTCTTTGTTAAGTTGTTCCTTCTGTGCAGGCTTGGATTGGATTGGAGGAGATTCTCCTATTACATTGGAAAGTTTTTCCTGTTTTGGCTGTACCGGAGCTGCTTCTAACTTGGGAATCACATTGGGAAGTTTTTCCTTCTTAAGTGGTTCCTTTTGTGCAGGAGCTGCTTCTTCCTTGGGTATCACATTAGGAAGCTTTGGCTGTATCTTCTGCACAGAAGCTGCTTCTAGTTTTGAGCTCACATTGGGTAACTTTGGTTGAACTTCTTGAATTGGAGCTGCTTCTACCTTGACTATAACATTGGGTAGCTTTTCCTTCTTAAGTGGTTTCTTCTCTACAGAAACTGCTTCTTCCTTGGGCAGCTTTGGCTGTTTCTTTTGCACAGGAGCTGCTTCCACTTTTGAGATCACATTGGGTAACTTTGGCTGTACATTTTGAACTGGAGCTACTTCTTCCACGGCAATCACCTCGGGAACTGGAGCTGCTTCCTCGCTAGAAACTTTGTCCTGTTTGGAAGCTGCCTCTAAGTTTGAAACCACTTGAGGAACCTTTGTCTTTATCACTTGAGGTTCCTTTGGTGCCTCCAGCTCTTCTGCTTCATGCTCCGCTGGTTGAGCAGCATTTGATGAGTCCACCTCTGAGATCACATTTCCCTGCTCAACTGCAACTGGCACTTCATTGGAGACCTTCGCAGGCTCTACCGACTCTATTTCCACAAAATGTTGCTTCTCCAAAATATCCCCAGGATTTTTAATAATGTTCGCCTGGCTGGCAATCACCATTAGCAGCAGAACCGCAAATCGTAGCGTATGCTTTGGATAGAACCCAACAATTAGATGACTGTAAACCAAATTAAAGTAACTGCCAAGACTGCAACTTACCATGTTGAAGGTTTCAGTTGCACAATTGAACTGTGTCTGCATTGAAAACTCTAGCAACTATTTATACGCAACGAGCACAAAGGTTGTAAGGTTGGAAGGTTGTAAGGTTGTCTTATCTGAGAGAAATATGCCCATGTACATTCCAATGCCATTAGATCATAGCCAGTTGTATGATAAGAATCCTCGAGGCACTTACGACTCTCTCTCTTATCATCTTTTCTATTTTCTTTTCTTTTGCCTGCTCGTAATTCTTGTTTCCTTTTGTTCACTTAAAAGGGCGCCAATGGCAGAAATATCGGGAAAAACTGAAATTGCACTTAAGTTCTGCCTGCTGGATGTTTGAACCTCATTGTTGTTGTTGTTTTTTTACGTGCAACATGAAAATGCCATTGTTTTAAAGCGCAGCAAAACGGAAATCTATGAATCGTTTTTTGCCAACGAACCAAAATCAACAACAAATCCAAGTGCAAAAGACTGTCAACTGTTGGAAGAGGTTTATGGAGAGGAGAGGGAAATGAAAGGGGAGCTAGGGAAATTGTGGGAATTCATACACCCGCATAAAAAGTGCACATCAGCCTCATATATGCTGGGGACTTTGTCATCATTTGCCTCTCTCTCACATGACACATCTTCCACATCGACCAGGTGAGCTGTTCCTGCGCCTGGTCATTGACATGATAAACCTGAGAGAGAGGGCAAAGGGGAGGGTAAAAGGAGGCAATAGATCTCGTGCTGGGCTTCGTAATTGAATTGCCTCCGAATGCGCTGTGCGAATTTTGTGCCTAGCTCCCAATTGATTGAAGTTTACGTTGAGAATTGAAGGATTTGCAACTGACAGTACAGCAAATTCCATAAAGGGAATTTCAACAAAAATAATTGGAAAAACTAAAGGAACCGTTTTTTTCGATTGTAAGCTTAAATCGAGAAATATACTATTTATAGTTTGCTAGAGATATTTATAATTATAGTAAATTAATCGAGTAATTTAAATATCAATTTTGTAATGCTATTTTGGTATGACTTGGAGATACATAGCTATGTTTAGTTTCCTAGAGATATTTCTTTTTTATGTTCGTAAATTAATTGAGTAATTTATGCAGTAAATTTTATTGCATACAAAAATTTTTCTTTTATTTTTATGATTTATATAAATATTTTTTTTTTACATCTTTTTTTCAGGTATCTGAAGGCATAAGATAGCTAGACAAATAAGTATCTGTTGCACAAGGGCTGACAACTGAAAATTAAGCACTCAACAGTTTGCAAATTCAAAGAGCAACCTAAAAAACTAAAAGAGCTCGTTCCAGCAGAGCAGTAAAAACAACGACGATTCAAGGATTGCAACGTCTCATACTATATTTTATTTCTGTTTTTTTTTTCGCCTCGCAGGGAAGCGGCAAGCAGCAAAAACCCGACAGCTGCCACAGAATCAAATTGTTTTGCGCAGCGGCAGATGAGCTGTTGAAATTGCAAGTGCGGCACTTGCTCAATTTTTCATGAGCCTCCCACAAGTCAAGTCGTTCAAGAAACAAAAAAAAGCAACATCAAATGGAATGTGGCACAGAATGCAACGAACTTAGAATACCCTTTAAGAAAACAGATAAACAAATTATTGGCAGAGATATGTTAAAAGCCAGTCCTTTAAATATTAACTGAATTATTATAAATTTTTATAACGAAATCTAAATGTATCTTTTGGGATTTATGAAATAAATATCAAATATATTCAAGATTGTTGTAATTTAAAGGCTAGATAATGCTCTTATCAATTTGAAAAGGTAAAGAAAAGATAAAGAAAAGTTCGGATATTAAAATACAATTAATAATACAAATCATGCTATTGTCCCGAGCTTAAACGACATTAACAGACATTAGATTAAGTCAAAAACTATGTGATACTTAAATCTAAATGAATTAAATGACTTATAAATTAAATTAAATATAAAATATAGTCTTCAAATTAAATATTACTTTAGTTTATACTTGTAGGGCTGGGAATCCCAATAAAGAAATAATAATAATTTAAAAACAAAAACAGCACAAAGCTTGCCAACTAATATACCCCTTTCATGTAGGGTATAATCAACGATATCGCCTGCGTCTGAGCAACCCACACACAAATTGAAGCTCAACGTGAATGCAAAAAGGAGCCACGCGAAATCTGTGAAAAGGTGAAATTAGCCAGCAACATCCTTGCCCGCCTCATCTCCTCATCCCCTAATCTTCGTTCTCCAAGGCACATTCTGAGCTCATCCTCGACAGCATCCGCATCGTGGCCAGACAATGAGGCGAGCTGCGGCCCTTGACTCGACCGAATCTCGCAAGCGCACAGAAATGTATGTAAATAAATGGTCAAGGCAACCAAAAAAAAGCAAAAACAACAAACAGACAGACAAACACAGACTCCTGAGTTAAAGCCAAAGCTGAGGCAGCAGCTGAAGTTGAAGCCGAAGCTGAAGTTGGAGCCCAAGGCCAAGGCAGCAGCATCCAATGTGGAGTCAACAGATAACAGAAGACAGAAGACGCAACGCAGACGCAATGCAAAATGCAACGTGTAGCACGGCAGTCGCCTCCAACTCCAACTCGAGACGAGGTTCTGCTTGATACCCAGTACCCCGAAAATTGCAAGGAGTATTATAACTTTGTAATAATGTATGTAACACAGAATGAAAGGCATCTGTGACTACACAAAGTATTTACGGTAATGGAAAAAATAATAGAAACGATCTTTAAAAATAGCTTTGAAAAAAATCATATAATAATCACATGCTAAAAACTTGTTTGAAATGACAAAATGACTCTCGTTTTTATTATTTCTACCATTACTGTATATTTCTCATTAGCATCAAATCAAAGTCTGTTTCTTTGCTCATAAAAGTTACTGGAGAAAACGTTTTGTATAATAACTAAAGTCTTAGGTTTGAATATATTCTCAAAATATACATTCAATGAAATATAAAAAAAAGGATATTCAGGTGTGCTACAGAAATCTCTTCCACTTGAATTTGACTTAAATTTTTATGAAATTTATGTCAAATTCAAGCGAAAACTGATTCTGTGGCACCCCTGAACATTTTTTTGAATTTTTTCATTACTTCGCAAAACAATGGAATTCTATGTCTGCGCAGGTTTTTATTATCGGGGTGCCACAATCGCTTTCGCTTGAATTTCACTTAAATTGCATACAAATTGAGGTGAAATTCAAGCGAAAGCATTTCTGTGGCACCCATATATTATTACAAATTTATTCAAAATGACAGAATGACTCGTTTCTATTATTTTTTCCATCACTGAATTTTGTTAAAATCGGACTACTATATCATATTGCTGCCATCGTATCGATCGGATATGATAGTGAGGAGGAATCAGTTAAAAATTAAGCACAGGACTTTGCAGAAATATTAAATCTTTCCTTATTTTATTTCAATAATATTCTTTTCAATATTATTTTTAAATATTATAAATTTGTAATACCAAGTATTTCACTTTCGGGCTCGCTTTGCTCTAGCATTCTTAGTTATTCATGTTCTTCTCTTTATTTATTTTGTTTTTTTCGGCCGCACTTTTTTTTATTTTGGGTGTGTGCGGTGATAAGATCAATGTGTGTGTATATATGTTTGTGTGTGACTGTGCAGCATCTGCAGCAGGTGTTTTGCTGTTGCTTACAGGCTGCAACACAATATGGGTAACGAGTTGGCCCCCAAAAAAAAACTTGCCAAGTTTATCTGCACATAATTCACACGGCCGCCTTTGGGGGCAGATGAGGCAGATGTCGATGGCGATGGCGTTGATGATTGACTCACTATATGCACTCGGTGTGAATATGAAAGAGTCATATAATACACACATACACACACACACGTATTAACACACACCCGCACACACACATTTTCAAAGCGAATTCGCAGTTAAAACATGTGCCACACGTTCAGTTCAGAGCAGCAGCATCAACGCTATCATATCCGCATCAGTAGCCACCGCATGAGCATCATCAAGATGTCATCCCCTCTCCCTTGTCACACTACAACCCCCTCTCTTCCTGCCCACAACTCGTCAACGTTTAGAATTCAAAACATTTCATACAAATTGGCGTCGCTTTCAGGCAACGTGTGACAAAATGCAATGCAAACAGAGAGCAGAAAACAGACCAAGGAGTTTCCTCTCAATGCCGCCCCTCTTTCTCCCCCTCTCTCTCTGCTTATATGTGCTGCAACTGGACAATGCAACGAGTGTACACAAAGTGCCCTTCTTTAATTTATGCCAAAACGTTGCCCAGGCGACGTTGACGACGTCATTTGTTTGGCTGATGACGCCGAGTTGAGTTGAGTTGAGTTTGGAACTGGTTAGAGGTGTCGCTTTATATGCAATAAATAAGATGCAGTCACAGGAACAGGGACAGGGACAGGGACAGGAATAGGACAGCTCAGGCATAGAATAGAATGTAGAATAGCCTGTGGGAAAAATGTTAACGAGCCAAGTGGCCTCCTAAAAAAGGGGGATAAGACGACAGGGGGGGAACTTAGATGCATATGTGGCCACTATGGGCAGCATTTAACTAAATATTTGCTGAACATGCAATAAAATTCTGAAGCAGAAGAATAAATATAATTAAATAAATATAAAATTATAGAAAATTAATAAATTTTTAAAAGGAGAAAAATAAATAGTAGAAAATAAATTTAAAAAAATATAAATATAAACATACAATTAAAGAAAAGCAATAAATTTTTTTAAATACTTTTAAAAAATTGTTAATAAATATAAAAAAAAATATAGACATAAAAATAACATCAAGGAAAAGTAATAAATTTTGTAAAATAAATAATTCGCTTGATATTCATATATGAATTTAGATATTTCACCTACCAATCCTATGAAACCTGTGAACAATATTTTTTTATTTATTCTGTTTGTCTTACTACTTTATTTTTGATAACTAAATTATTGTTAAGAAATAATTTTACATTTTCGTAAACGGTTTATAAATAAATAAATAAATATTAAGAAATAAAAAAAGATTCAGATACTTAAGCGTAGATAGATCTTCTATTTAAAAGATACATGTTTGTTTTAACAACGAAGAAAATTCTAGGAAACAGTGTAAAATTCAAAAGTTAAGTAATAATTAAAAAGACACGAAAAGAAAATTATTAAACTCCAGGGAGATTTTATTAAAATACATTATTTAAATCCCTTTTTCTCTTCCTTTCTAGAAGTTCCTGAACTTACTAACTCTAATACTTGTATTATTACTGATAATTACTACTTATACTTTTTGATCTGATTGGGTTTTTCTGGGGTTTTCCCAATCCTTGCAATAAATGTTGGATAATTTTAAAAATGTTTGAAGACCCCCAGATTTTTAATTTTGTATGATTTCAGTTAAATCTAAGTTTAATTTTAATTAATTTAATATTACTTAATATTTTATATGACTCAACTTTTATTTTTACGTTAATTCTGGTCAAATGTACTAAGTTGACATTAAATAAATTAATAAATATGAAAAAAATCCTTCAGCAAACAAATAAAGACCTAACAGCACAAATATCATAAATAGTTTCACATTTAAGTTAAATGATTTAACAGATATTGGTTTTGAAGGCCATTTCTCTCAATCAAAAGATTTACTTGTCCCTTACACGACACGGAACAATTAACACTTTCCAGCACTGAAAGACTTCCGCATTCGCACTCGCATACTTTTCTCACCCTAGAGAGTTTTCACTTTATGAGACAGATTGAAATTTATCTGCATAAATTTAAACTTGGCATTAAGTTGTTGTTGTCGTTATTAGTCTAAACCAAGAAAAGATAGCTGGCAAATTGTGTGTGTGAAGAGTCTTGTGGCAACCAAAAACACTTGACACTTATTTACAGCAATTAAACGCTCGTTTTGCCATCGTACACAATGGAACAATGGGAGCATACTGAATATGTAGCTACCAGATACTATACAAGATAGATACAGATGTGCTTATGACATAGTATCTCTCTCTCTCTCTCACTCCCTCTCCCTGGGCAACGCTCAGTGGCAGGCATTTATTCAGAAGATGCAACAGAGGCGCCACAAGCCGTGTTGTGTTGTGTTTTGTTGTTCATTCATGACGACAAGAACTGTGACCCATTTTTCGTACACTGCACACAATTGCAACAAAGTTTGCCCATATTTTCCCATTCCCGTTTCTGGTTGTCGTTGTCGTCTCGTTGTTTGTCTAAATGTTTGCCTATATATGGCAGAGACAGCTATATAAATATGTGAGCAGCTTTTAACACCTCGTCGCACTCAGAGTTTCAGTCTCTCAGTCTCTCCGTCTCTCAAGTGGCAGTGGCAGACAGTCCGATTCCGTCTCCGTGTTCAAGTCCCAGCGGGCACACGTGTTTCACGTTCCACACAAAGCCTCCTCGTCTTGGCCACAGGCAATTTTGGACCAAAACGTTGCTTTGTTAATATGAAATTTAGTTGAGATACTTTGCCAATAACTTCCGTTGCTTCGCTCCCTTTTTTATATGCCCGGCGAGCCATTTTCAATTAAGCGTAATTAAAAATTTATTACAAGCCACGGCCAAAAAGAAAACAAAGGGCAACAACAACAAACCTGGGCAAATAGAGAAACTTGGGGTAAAAATTATAACAAAAAAAAAAACAGTAAAGACTGATGTTTATGTTTTCATTAAAAAAAAGAAGGATAAAAAAAGATGGGGATGGGAACAAGTGCGTTGGTGGATGATTGAGCTGCTCACTGCAAAAGGGGAAAGGATAAGGAGACAGGAGGGGAAGGGAGTCCGGCTAGAGCATCCTTAACATTTTATTTGCGTTGAAGTTTTAATCATTGAAATGACATTGACAGGCTGACAGACAGACAGACAGACGGAGTGTGCGACCCACGACAACAACAACACAACAGTTCAACAGGCCAACAAGGATTTGTGAGGGAGGACTTAAAGGGGGAGTAGAGGGGGAAAGAAGCTTGCCCAGTTTTGACTCACAAAGCGAAAATATTTATGAGGTTTTAAGTGATTATTGAATTTAATATGCTGCGCGAATTGCCAAAGTTTTGGGCGCATTCAAAAAGTTTTTAATGATCGTAACTTTATGAATAATGACGAATTGTCCAAAAAGGAAAGAATTGAAGTTTAAAGATGCATAAAGGCAGAGCAATTTATTTAGAAATATAAACATTTTATTAATAAGTATATAGAAAGAAATTTAATAAGCATGCGTATAATAATCAGATAAAGGTGATTTTTGTTGATATACAATTTATTTAAATTAAATGCATTTTCCATTCAAAAGAAAATACTCTTATTTAAAACTTATTTAAATTTCCTGGCAGACTTTTATTAATTAACACTCATATTTACATGACAAACTTATACTGAATTATTTTTTTTATTGAATAATTTAAGAAGTTAAAAATAAGCCCCAAAAAATGAAAAACAATTCACAAAATAAATAAATTTTGTTTTGTTAAATTTCTAACTCTTATTTTAAAGCTAGTTAAAGAGGAAGTTAAGCTTTAATATTTAAGAGTTAATGACACTTACAGTTAACAAGAACTTATTAATCTAATTGACAAATAATAATCTTTATATTGAAAAAGAAACCCAAAAATTGAATAACAATTCACAAAATAAATAAATTTTGTTTTGTTCAATTTCTAACTCTCAGGCCCGTTTTTTCAATATCTAAATAAGGTTTTTGATAACTATTGAAAATATATTTTGACGTTTAATGTATAGAATAAACTGTCAAATTTAAAATTGTATCTTAGATACAGTTTATCTGGGGTGCAACAGAAATCTATTTCACTTGAATTTGACGTACATTTGTATGAAATTTACGTCATTTTTCAGGTGAAAGAGATTTCTGTGGCACCCCAGTATATGTACATTGAAAAAACGGCCCTTATTTTAAATCAATATTGCTCTTTTAAAGAAACCAAGGTAAAGAGGAAGCTAAGCTTTAATAAACATATTAAATGACACTTAAAGGTATCAATATCTTATTATTCTTATTGATAAATAATAATGTTTATATTGAGATGGGTCAAAGTTTACAACTACGTTTAAGTTTAATCTACTATTTAAAAGAAGAAATTTATATGCAGTCAAATAAATAATATTGTTTATTGAGATAGGTCAACGATTGCAACTACTTCTAAGTTAAGTCTTCATTTTAAATGAGTTTCCTCACATGCTTTAAAATTAGGCTGAGTGAATATATATTTAAATTTAAAGCCCCATTAACATCCCGAACATCATTAATCACAATTGAAGCTTGTTCTAGTTAAAATCGCAACCACAGATTAACTTAAATGCGTTGGTTTCTGCGGTGGCATCTGTGTCGTGTTCGTGTTTGAGTTTCAACCGAAATTACTTTTTAATTGACAAACCTTTTTCAACACCTTTTTCCGCTTCTCTTTCTCTCTCTCTCTCTCTTTACTTTTCCTTGTTTTCTCGCACTTGCACAAGAGACTTGCCGTGGTTGTTACAGTGGCTGTTGTAATTCAATTAGCATAACGAACATTTATGTGTGCAACTTTAACTTGCGCATAAGTTTTCTTCAATTAAAACTTTTGACAACTTGACGCACACTCACACACACACACACATACACTTGAGAGCACTCGTATGTAGATTTATTTTTTTTATTTTTGCCATAAATTTGAATTAATTTGATTTACTTTTGTGCTGAGGCCAACACAACTTTTCGACTTTCCACATTTTGCGAGTACATTTTAAGTAAATACAATTTTCCCTCGCACTAATAACACACTTCCGGCTGCGGCACAACAATGGCGGCTGCGTTGACTTCCGCTTAAATACACACACACACACAACCACACGCACTTACACTGCAGTATAAGCCAGAGCTTAGCCGGTAACAAAAAATACGTTTTTTTGCGCCACGTTTTTTGGTTGCTTTTTTATTTGATTTTTATTATATTTCTTTTTATTTAATTTTTTTATATTTTTTTTATATTTTTTTTACTTTTCTTTACTCTTTTTGTTGTTGTTAAACAAAAGTCGCAGTTCAACGTACGTTGAGGATTCGCAGGATCAACCGGCGTACTCAACGCATTCGTATCTTTAGGCGTAAATATTTTTGCATCTGTATCTGTGACTGTGACCAAAAAGTATCTGCAAGTTGCGCGCTTCGAAGCAGCCGCTAACGACAACAAACGTCGACTGAAAACAACGTTTTTTGCAAACTGTTGAAAAATCGCACGGAAAATATAATGAAAACAGCGGCAGCACACGAAGCTTGCAACACACGAAGTTGCCGCAGCAGCAGCGGCAGCAGCAGCGGCAGCAGCAGCCGAAGCGCCAAGAGCATCAACAACAAATGTATCTCGCAGATACAACAAGCAGCAGCAGCAGCAGATGAGGAACAGAAACAACAACAACCATAGCAACAACAACAGCATCATCCAAATGTTGCCAATGGGGAATGTTGCTGCATGCCACAAACGTGCGCATGAGAAAATGTTGCTGAGCGTGTGTTGCCGTTGTTACTTTTTGTTGCCAGCAACGTTGCCGTTGTTGTTGCTGTTGCAGAGTTCTGTTCTTTTTTTTTGTCGTTTTAGGCGGGAAAATATGTGTGCCGCTTTTGTAGTTGTTGTTGGCCCAGTACTTAAATATTGCGCAGGCTTATGGGTTTGTGACAGTGTCTGCGCCTCTTTCGTTCCGTTGGAAGAGAGACCATAAAAGTTGATGCAACCAACTTGGATAGCAACATTTTAAATATAGTTTAAAGTGCGTTTTCAATTTTGTGGAAATGGAAAACAAAGATTTATAAAAGTAATTTGAAAACTATGCAGTTGAGATTAAGCAAACGGAAATTTTTTGAAAATTTCACCTCGATCGGTCAATAAACATAAAAGATCATTGATATTAGTTATAAAATAAGTACAATATTTATAGTATTTTTTAGAATATATAGAATTTATAGTATTTTCAGTATTTGTAGTAGTTATAGAGCAGGGGGGCTCAGCTTTTGCTCATTCATATTCATTACAAAAACAAATTAAGTCGAAAATCAATGGAATGAGCAAAAGCTGAGCATGCCTGTTATAGAGCTTAGGCCCGTTTTTTTAATGCATAATTAAGGAGTTTAATAACTATTGGAGAGACAATTGACAAAAATTTAAAAAAATAAAAAAAACATTTTGAAATCAAGATATTTAATATTTATATTTTGTGTTTGTATTTTCGACTGATATTTTCGATTTATATTTTATAATTTATATTTTACATTTTATATTTTTTATTTTGTATTTTATATATTATATTTTGTATTTTATATATTATATTTTGTATTTTATGTTTTAAATTTAATACTTTATATTTTATATTTAAACAAAAATTTTATATTTTATATTCTATATTTTATTTTTATATATTTTATATTTATTTTTTATATTTATTTTTTATATTTTTATTTATATTTTTATTTATATTTTATATATATATTTTGTGTATAATTTTTGTGATTATTTTTACTTTTAATTTCTATTTATTTTGCTATTTTTTTTATAGGATTTTTTTTTATGGTGACCATAAAGATTCGACTACTGGGCAACCGACAGTCGAGCAACTGGACTATAGCGTTTTTACCTGTTGTTGTTGGTTGTAAGAAGCGTGTAGCTTGTGCAGCTTAGCCAAGTTGCAGCATGTAGCAGTGATTATTTTGTCAATTGCAGTGACACAAAGGCATCTATCTACCAATCTATCTATCTATCTATGTTACTTTGTATCTGTATCTATCGGCACTAATGCCACGGCTATTATTCCGTTGTTGCCTTTGCCTCTGTCAAACAGAATTGCAGCCGTGGCAAAAGCAGGAGGTGGGAGGGGGGTTACACTTACACAAAGTGAGCTTAAGTAGTTGCAACTTTGAGTGTTGCCACATGAAGAATAAAAAAACACAAACACAAAGAATTCTATGGACAAAGCGCACTTTGTGACACAACAACTCAAAGCTGCAATTTCAATTTGAAAGTGCAATTAATTTGTGAAATTGTTATTCACATTTTTGTAGCATTATCATTTATTAATGTGTGTTATGCAACTGATTAGCCTGCTGTTAATAATTCCATTTTATAAGCTAAAAAAAAATTATAAACAAAGCCAGAATAACCATAACAATTGTGACTACTCACAAATTGAATTGTTCGCTGGGCTGTGAATAAAACATGCAAATTAAATTTTCACAAAATACTCACGCATATTTCATTAAAGCAATTATAAAGTCTACACACACACACACCCTTACATACACTCACACACACACACTTAAAGATTTTCAGCCACAAATTGAAATGCATTTAAATAAAACGTTTTGAGGCTGACAACCACAACAGCAGAACAACAAACCATAATAACAACAAATATCCTGCGGCATTTATAGTAAAACCAAGCTTCAAAAAAATTTGTTTGTTATTGTCAATAGTTTGAATACCCTGTAAAAATTAGGCAGGGGTACAGGAGGATTTAAAATAGTTGGGGAAGAATCTAAAGAAATTTGGATATGGTTAAGGAAATAAATAAATATGAAAAGAGCGAGAAAAGTTAGAAAATATAGAGAAAGAGGAGAAAAGCGAGAAAAATAAGAAGAGAAAGGTTTGAGGGAAGATAGGGAGGAGGGAAAAAGAGAAGAGAAAAGAGGGAAAAAAGTGAAAGAAGCGAAACATCAAACATTTTCAAATTGCAATTACAGTTAAACTTCCATAACGCGAACTTCTATGTCTCGAATTTCTCACTAACTCGAGTTAAATTAATAAACTTAAAAAAAAAAGAACTCTATAAGTCGAATATCTCCATAACTCGAACCTTTTCTTTGGATAATGGTGATTTGAGTTAGGGAAGTCCGACTGTAACTAAGTCGGACTTACAGAAGGTATTTAAGAAGTCTGTGGTTAAAGCTCAACTACAGGGTATCTGCCAGTCTGTCACTCTCGCAACACACATTGTCACTTGTCAAGCGATGGCTTTAAGCCTACTTTTTAAACTGATTCGCACTTCAAAGTGCTCGCCAGCTTTGGCCAACTGTAAAACGTATGAAATAAGCGAAAATCATTTGGAGTGCGTTTTTCATTTAGCCTCGAGGTGCAACCCGCAGTTGCCTCATCAGCAGCAGCAACAGCAGCAACTCTGCAACAACAGCAACAACTCTGCAACAGCAACAACAGCAGCAACCATCAAAATGCTGGTAATTAAGCGCAATGCAGTAAGAGAGAAATAAAACTGAAATGGAAGCGTATTTCACAACAAATTAAAATGGAATTTAAAAAAAATGAATATAACACAAGCAGCGCGTGGGCGTTAAAAGGGGCGTGGCTGCGTAGACGACGCAGATGCCATTAAGGCAGCAGCGGGCGGAATTCAAACAAGTGTGGCCCCGGCCACAAAAGCAAAGGAAAGAGCAAGGAGAAGGATAAGGAATGGAAAGGGGAAAGAGTGGTAAGTACTTAAAGCTGCCAGAGTCTAAAAAGCAACTTCCGTTGTTGTTGTTGTCACTAAAAAAGGAATAAGACTAGCTGAAAGTTGCACTTAATTGGATTAGAAAGAAAAGCATATTAAACATAATCATTTAAAATATTTTAATGTGCTTTCATAAGAGCTTCTGGAGAAAGTGAGAGAGAGAGAGAGAGATAGAGAGTAAGAGAAATAAAAGATCTGTAAGGCTTAAAGCTTTAACATATTTATTATACTTAATGTGCTTTAAAAGTTTTATTTCAAATGTTGTCAGACTGCTTTTCAAGCATAACTTCAAGACAAAGAAAAGACTGAACTTTATTGGATTAATCTGACAACAATATAAAAGAAATTTAACTGATTTCTGGAAAGAACAAATATAGAAATAAAGCATGAATGTCATAGTTTATCAAACTTTTAAAACGCAAGGCTTTCAAACCTTTAAAGACATAGTTTGCAAATTTAATGTGCTTTAAAAGCTCTTCTTTCACGCGTTAAGCTTTAAAACTGTCTAAATAAATTTTCTTAAATATTTTGTGCTTTTACTTCTGAAATAGCTTTTCCCTTTTGCTTTGATGCTTAATCTAATTTTCAGCAAGTGTCATTTCGATTTATGGCTGGGGACAAATTCAGCTTGTCGCCTGGCCCCCAAAAAGTATGCAATGAAATTTTGCAGCGTTGCTAACAGACGCCACGCCCCCATCCACCGCCCCCTCTCCGCCTCTCCACTACCCACGCAGCACGGAACAAAACGTTGCGTAGAAGAAGAACAACAAATTTCTTTATAATTCACAAAGGAAATGCCAAGCTCAAGGAGTAAAGTGAACACAAAAACACACATACGCACAAATACACACACAGACAAATATATGTGTATACACTTAAGCAAAATATGTAGTCCAAATGTGACACAAACATGTGTATGCTCAGCTGCTGCTCCGTCTTCAACTTCTGTTCTTCTCCTGCCTCATTCCCCCTTCTTCTGCCACGCCCACTCCATCTGCTGCCCTCTTACGACTTGGCAGCTACAAAAGGAGCAAGCAAAGGATTACAGACATAGACGAGGCGGAACGTGAAGAGCAGCAAGTTGTGGAACTCTGGCTGTAATTCGTGCGTTTCTAATACGCAACGTTGTACGCGTTCTCGTTCATGCTGATGCTTCTGTTACACTCAGAAAAAAAAAGCGCACTGCATTGTCAATCTTACAAGAAATTACTTCGAATGTAAAAAACTACAATTTAATCTGATTCCTTATTATTTCAAAATAATTATTTTTTTTGTAAAGATTTCTTTACAATAATTTTTGAAAATAAGAAAAATGTCTATTTTTATATGTATTTTTCCATTAATATGAGAAAAACAAATTTTCAACTATCAAGACATAATTTTCCTTCAATATTTTCATGAGATTATAGCGCCAAACTTATTCTTTTATAAAAAAAATCGTCTTTTGAGAGGGAACATTTCTGAAAAATATTTTACTATGAGTCCTTTTTCTAAAACTAAGAAATTAGTATATTTCTAATTTTACAGAAATTTCTTAAAAAAAAAAAAAAAAAAAAAAGGAAACCATTAATTTTTTTAAAGGCTGTTTTTACTTAACTAAAAAAAATGTTGCCATAAAATATAGAAAATATTTATAGATAAATTCGCACTATTTTTAGGGTGTTTCATAGTTCAAAAATTATGTTTCTAAAAATAACTCATTAGGCTAATTCTTTTTTTTTAGTATTTTTATCTTAAATGTAAAAAAATAATGAAAAATAAGTGCAATATTTTGTTTTTTTCAGTGTATTGCCACATCCATCATAAGCAGCGTCGTTGGCCCCAGGACAACGTCAACAAGGAACAAGGAACTCGGAAGACGACACCGTTTTGTCCTGACCTTGATTGCGTTTGCAGTCGACTGACTTACACACAAAGTTGGCAGCTTGCCTGGCATCCACTTTTCCCCCCTTTCCCCATTTCGCCTTTTGCGAAACGCATAAAATGTATTTAACACACAATTTATGTTTGCACGAGGCGTTCAAATTTACAGGCCACAGGCAACGGGAATGAGAATGAGAACTGAGCGAAGACGCAGCACGTTTACACACGGGTTTATTTTATTAGCGCCGCCTTCTTCGTCTTTTACAGCATTCTGGACTAGGAACTGGATACGCGTCCGTGTCAGGGTCCTTTTCCTGGTCCTGCTCCTGCTCCTGGGTTCCGTCTCCTCGCTTTTGTTTGCCATTTGTTCTAGACAGGAAATTGGCCCGCGGGGCCATCAAGCAAAAATCATATGTTTTATACATACATGCCAAAAGTTGCACAACAACAACAACAACATTATAAGTGTGTGTGTGTGTGCGACGCAAAAAAAGTTTAATAGACTTTACTTTAATATTGCCAGATTCTCGTTACTTTCTCTCTGCTTTTTTTCTACTGACTGCACAAAGTTTTTATTTTGATTTTATGGCTCTGCAGCTTGCCATTTTTTAAGCCAAGTTAAGAAGCTGGCTAACAAAAAACAAAGTTATTAAAAGTTAAAGGGCACATTTTATGCATTTTTTTTTTGTTTTTTACTTTTATTATTACTATTATTACAAATGATCTCTACTTTTTTTCATAAAAAAAAACTGCAAAATTTTACAAGTTTGTTAAACATTTAAGTAAAGTCTTGACAGGAAACTCTCTTGCCCTTGCCAACTTCAACTCATATCAAGGGCCAAAACTCATTTAAAACTTCAAAAAAAAAGTTGCACACAATTATGTATAGACTCTGAAAAATGCCAAATGTTTCTCACATGTCACAACACTCAAGAAATAAAATAAAAATAAAAATAGAAAGGAAAACTTTTAATTTTCCGCAAATGCTTTGCCAGAGACCCTTTTCTTAGCAAGAACTTTTCAATTTTAATTAAATGGCAACCACAGAGACTCTAAAATTCTCTGCTTTCTCTCACTACAAACGACGCGTCGTTTCCCCAACGTTTCTCCAACTCTATTTCCATTTTCTCTATGAATCTCTATGGCTTTTGTTGCTTTCTTGCTTTTGGGTGTCTCTCTCGTGCAGCGAAACAGGAAACGTGTCTGTGGCTAAGGAAAAGCAAAAAGTTTCCAGTCCGCCTCTTACAATGAAGCTCAATTAGTTAAAGGCAGCGCGCGCGTTCCTCAATCAAAGGCCAAAAATACAAAAGTACAACAAAAAATATACGGCCCACAAATCGTGCATTATTATTTGTTTGTTTGGGCTGCTTATCAGCTGAGCCCTGGGCCCAAAACCAAAACCAGACGCTGATCAGATGCTCAAGCCCAGCACAGTGGAACAAAATTCATCTTCAAATCTTCGAATATTACGAATTTTTTGGTTATTAACGTTAACTACTATTATTAGCTATCATACGACTTAATCGCATCTAACTCGGCCAAACAGAACGGCTGTAATGGCTGTTTTAAGTTTCAAGCAATGTAAATGCCTAAAAGCATGCAATAATTTTTTTTTTTATTATTTAAATAAGTAATGGGTATCCTATAAAAACTTGACTATATCCTTTTCCGCTTGCTTTATTTTCTTGTCATTTTCTTACATTTTTATTATATTAAATCTAAGTTTGGTCCCAGCGTGCATAGTTAGTGGCAGGCGTAGGGGCAATTGCAGTCACGCATCTCACGATTGCGCTATTATATTCTCACCTTATGATGACTGACTTCGAGCCTGAACTTGCAGCTAAAGCCGAAGTTGCTAAAGTTGCTGCTAAAGTTGAAGCTGTAGCCGAAGTTGAAGCTGAAGCTCGCAAGGCAATTGAAAAGCCGCAAACAATAATTTCAGTCAGGCCAAAAAAAATAAAAACAATGCCAAGAATTGCAAAGAGATCGACTTACAGCTACCCTATATCTCGTAACTTGATGAGTGAACTACTGTCTTCTGTAAACGTTTAAAACTAATCCATCTAAGAAACTTTCCTTTTGTAGAAAATTGTATAAATTTTGTTATTAACAAGTAATTGTTGGGAAATTGTTTAAAAACTTAGGAAACATTAAAGTCCATCTGGGAATAGAGAATAAAATTAATCAAATGCTAATATTTTGATATAAAAGCAAAGAAAACAGTCTTCACTTGAAATATATTTTTATAATCATACTTTAAACATTTCTTTTAAATTTTTATCAATTTGAAGATAAGTTTCTGTCAATTTATTATTCTCACTTTTTGAAGACAATTTTCATTTATATATTATTGGTATCAAAAGAGCCTGTTATTTTATTTTATCTTTATATTTTTTCATTATTTAATGAAATTATACTCTTCTTCCTTGCTTTATTGAAGTCAAATCAGTCTTTCTATTAAGTACACCTTCAATATTCTTAATCTTTTTTATTTACAGGGTATTAAAACCGCAACAATTTCAGCAACGCGGCTCATCCTGTTTCTTTCTTTTTAACCAAACGAAGAGCGCGAATTAGGCAAATTGTGTGCAATTTTTGTGAGTTCTCCTTGCATTCTTTCCGAAGGGGTTAAAAGGGAGAAAAGGAGGGCTGAGCGGGGCTAAGGGGGAAGCGTTAAGCAACTCGATTGATTGTCTTTGCTCGTTTCTCTGGCTTGTTTTGTTTTTTATTTTTTTTTTTTTAAATGCTTGCTGCAAATGTAACTGTGTTAAGATTCATAACCTGCTTCTTGCAACTGCCACGCGAGTTCACGAGTTCAGTTGCACTTGTGTGTCATCTGCGGAGGTTGCCTTATGCCTTCTCCCCCTTATTCTCTAGGAGAAGCAGGACGAGGACGACGAAGACTACAACGAGACTCTGGCTGAAGCACCTTCATTAACATACCAGCTGCAGGAAAAATACAAAAAAAGGGGGCCACAACACGGCACACAGACACTGCTTAGCCATGGGCGGGGAACTGACAGGGGTGGGGAACAGCAGCAAGAGGAAAGCGAGGGAGAAAGGGGGAGTGGGAGTGGAAGAGCGCGTATTGTGCCCCTGCCTATGGGCAGGAGGAATGTTAGCTTCATGGCTTTGGAATTTTGCTGTAATCCGATACAATTTAGCGGCTTAAAGCTTCTGCCTGCCTGACGCTCAAGTTTCTCATCATCTTTTGCTGCCTCTGCTTCTACTCATCCTTTTCCCCCCTTTCCAACTCCTTCTGCTCCTCCTCTGAACCACCTTCTATCAAGCACTCCGAGTTTCGCAATGAGGCACGCGCTTGTTTCTTTTATCCGCCTTCGCCTTTTGTTTTTTAAGGATGGGAAGAGTTCAACTTGTTTTGTGGGGAGCATAGACTCCCCCGACTGGTGAATGGTGAACGCTGAATGGTGATTAGATGCCACTTCAAAGGCCTCACAAGCATTTACATTTAAAGCGAAAACTTGATAGTTAATGCCAAGCGCGAATCCATCGAAGGTCACAAGTAAAAGTTCAAGTGCTTTGACTCTGGCAATCAAAATATGTTGATATTATTGAGTGTGTGTGCTTTAAAGTATCTATTGCTCAAGTATCTATCATTATAGAATCCACCAGTTCCTACAGATACACAGATTTTTACTACAGATACTAAAATTATTTATGGATGCTCTGAAATGTGAAGTTTAGTATAATCGAAGATTTGTAGATTTACAGATACTTCCAAATTATCTAAAAATTTGAGATATTCTAGAATAATCTACAGATGTTGTATTTATAATCTTAATCTATCCTAAGAAGTAACATTAAATTCGGGAGCACAACAATAACAATAACGACAACAACATCAACAGCGAGTCTTTTGTGTCGCTGCTCCCTTTTTATAACCTTCTTTTATATTCCTGGCACCCAAAAAAGTTGGTTATGGCTTCCTAGACTTAATAGATATATTTGCAAATTCAATTATTTCATATGGTAGATCCAAAGATACATAATGCAAAATTAAGATACTAACAGTTTCAAAAGGAAACTCCTCTTGAACTTTGTCTGAAATTCTATATTCCAAATAGATATTTTCAATAATACTTCCTACTCGTAGTACGATTTGCCGCAGAGACTAAAGTGAAAAGCACAAGTATCTTTACATAAGTATTTACAAGTTGTTTGTGGGTGGTTTCATAAATTCCATGGGGTCAGCTTGCCTGCCTCCGGTCCAAAAAGGAGGCAAAAAACAGAACCGAACGCACATCTGTGTGCTCATGAAAAATGCCACGAAATCCGCTTTACTCGATGCTTCCTGCTACGTTGTAGCTTCGGTAGCACTCAGAAACAGAAATCCAACAAGGAAAATTATCAAAAATAAAAGCAAGATAACAGCGGAAAGAGTGAAAAACGGACAGACAGTTGGACAGACAGACAGACAAACGAAGGGCATACAAAATGCATGTTGCAAAAAAGGAATCTAAACAATTTTTGCTTACAACTTTGCGCCGGCTGCTCGAAAAGGATTACATAATGTATGAGAGAGTAGGTTTGTTAGTGAAGAGAGGGGAGAAGGCTGAGAGAAAGTGGGAGGAAAATATTGTGCTGGCTTGCGGTGTTTGGTAATTGTTTTTTTTTACGACACGTAACCAAATCCAGAGCCATTTAGCCTGCTTGGGGTGCATAATTATGAAGGATTTTGCAGGATTTTATAGGATTTTACAGTTTACAGAATTGCAGTTAGCTCTTCACTCTCTCTCTGGGGAGTCTCTGGAGCGTTAATCTACACCTGGTCGTTAGCCAAATTGACTGACTGACTGCCAACAATTTTCCCCTGCGTCGTCACAACATTTATTTTTCACTTTTTCCACTCGACGATCCATTAAATTGTAATTTCTTCAACTTTTTTCATTGCCCACATTTTATTCAATTTAATATGAAAACTGTGACTTGTTGTTGCTGTTGTTGTCGTTGTTGTTGGAAATCCACCCACTGAGTTTCGGGTTCAGAGTTCAACATGCAAATAAAATTCAAATATTTGCCTGATTGGTTTAGTTGCAGTTGGTTTAGAAATGCGAATACATATGTGAATATGAATATGAATATGAGTTTAAGTTTGAGTTTTACTCATACTTATTTCAAAGTTTATTTGCTGCTGCCGGCATAGATAAAATGTGCATATGAAATATGTATTTATCCAATGTTGGCCAAGGCAATGCACAAAAGGCCAAATGCCACTGTGAGCATTGGCCAAGATGCAAACATATTTACACAGCGGTCAAATGTGCACATAACTAAAGAATGTTGAAAATATTTGTTATATTTAGGGCTTCATTTGTTGAATTTAAGCATAAGATGAGCAACTTTATGCTTCTAAATATTCACAATTTATGCAGGTACGAGTAGTTGAAAATATTTATATTATTTCATTATAATATATATTAAACAGCTACAACAAACTAAGAAATCCAAATACCAATTTTGGCTTTAGCATAACTCTGTTTAAATTTGTAAAATTCCTCAAATATTTGCTAAACTAGTATAATTTATTTTGTATTAATTAATTAATTAATTATTAAGTTATTTTAAGCAAAATCAATTTATGACATGTACATTTTATGTTTATATGATGTTTGGAACAAGTAAATTTTCCAGAAATTAATAAAAACTTCTTGGACTCAACTCTACGAATAAAATTAGAATAATTAATATTAATTTGGACTTCTATAAAAGTAAAAAATTATTCGTCTACACTTTTAAAGTTTTTCAATTCATTCTAAGCTATTAAATAGCGATTTTAAAATGTATATATTTTAATTTTTCTTATATCAAAGGTACATCAAAGGTTCCAAGGTTCTTTATTCATCCATTATTGGTATTTATATATCAAGTTTTGATTTATTTTCTTACTTGATATACAAATGTGCACAATTTAAAGTTTATATTAAATATTACTGAATTCTTTTGACTTTTATGCATTTCCCTTAAAGTAAATCAATATTTCCTGTTTAAATTATAAGCGCATATCCTGTAATCATAACTTGTGCTGTATTTAAAAAACCCCTAGGGCTTACAAAAAAAAAATGACGACACCTGCAGCCAAGCAGCCAAGTGTCAAACGACACTTAAATGAAGTACTTTAAGCTTCCTACCCAGCTAAATACACAAAATCAATATACCATCAATTGGCAAAGCATTTTTAAGGCTTCGTCACAAAGTAAACCTGTTATTTTTTTTATTTTCAATTAAATTATCAAAATTACGGAGCAAAAAAAGGCAGTCGACACTTGGAGAAGCTTCGTCAGACGACGATGGTAAATTCAGCACGTGCTGTCGTCATGTGACGAGGGCAGAGCGAGAAGGAAGTGTAGAGAGAGAGAGAGGGAAATTGGTGTGACGTTGGCTTCCAGTTCCAGTTTGCCTGTTACCTTCACCTTGTCTGCAATTAATTCTGGTAACATAATCTTCACTTACTGGTTTATATGACACTAAATCAGTGTGGCATCGTTGCCCCAAATTGAGGGGCTGCCTTTTCAGCTAGTATACGATGTGGGCGTGGTTGGCCCTCAATTATGGGTTGGGTTAACATATGAGACTCTGTGAGTCTGTCTGACTGTGTGTGTATTTGCTGCCCAGGACAACGAAATTTAACGCTTTCTGCGCTAAATTTAATTAGTTCCATTTAAAGTTGAAACGAAATCCAACGAACAGCAGTCAAAACATAAAACAAAAGACTACAACAATAATAACAACAACAATAACAAGCGTTGAGGAATTCTTTCCGCATATTTGCACGCCAGCCGATAATTATCGCTTGAAATTCGGTCAGAGGTTGACCGAACAACAAAAACGATCCCCAAAAAAAAATAAAATAAGGTATCTTCCGCATGCCGAAAATTGTATACTCTTACTGTATTAAATATTCAATCTGTCGTTCCTATGGCAGCTTTATGACTGCCTGAAATCACTGACTGAAAATCAACGTGTAGGCCAAACGGTTAAAGCTAGAAAGCTAAAATTTTCACACAACATATCTGAGACAATCATGCAATAAGACGGCGTTTTGCGAAATTCGACCTGTAAGTTGGGTCAAATTCGGGGTCAAAGTTCAAAGAATTGCTTAGTATGTACAACTTTTTTATTTCTTAAGATATCTATAACTTACCTTAACCCATTAAGTACCCATTGAAATTTTCGAATTTTAAAAAAAGTCAACTTTCAAAACTTTTTTCCTCGATTTTTTCAAAAAAATGTTGGGATGCAATAACATTCTTTAAACAATTTTACGAGTGACTGCAAAAAAAAAAATTTTCAAAAATCTTTTCGCTTATATTTTTTATAATTTTTTTTAAATTCTAAAAATGACTATTCAAACCCCTTTTTCCTACTTTTCACGCAAGAAGTGTCTTTTTAGTAATTTTCAAAAAGTTATTAAAAATAAAAGCGAAAAGATTTTTAAAAATTTTTTTTTGCAGTCACTCCTAAAATTTTGTGAAGAATGTTTTTGCACCCCAACATTTTTTAATAATAAGAGTTAAAACAAATCAGCATCATTACTTTTCTTTCAAATGCTTAAGAACGTGTTAAAAGTATGTGTACAATGTCTTCTTTTTTATATGTTACACATTTCGTGACAAAATTAAAACACCCACAAAAGACTCAAATAACAAGAACCAGAAGAAGAACAGCTACAACAACAATATGGAACTCGCCACAGATACCCAAGGCACGTTCATGTTCACGTTCTCCTCATCTTCATCTGCATGCGGCGATTGTTTTGTGAAACCTTTAAACACCTGATATGCAACCACAGTGGGGCATACAGTGGGACGGACAGACGGACAGACACTGGAGCACGTTGGTGCAGGCGCAGGTGGAGACTCTGGCAAGATCCCTTTACCCTTTGTGTTACCTTTGCATGGCACAATGCACACGCACATTCATTTGGCCATTTCATTTTCACTTTTGCCCCCATCGCAGGCAGCGATGCCAAAAATGAGAGCACAAATCACAAGACGGCGATTATTCACTGTGATTTGTCGATTACGTGACTTTTGTGCGCAAGTGCTAACAAGCATATATTGTAGAATGATGAAAGTAATAAGTAATCCAGGCTCTTAATTTTATTTCTTCATTTTACTTTAACAAAAAAAAATTATTTTTACTGATTTCGATTTCCGAGAACAAAATACGTTCTTAAAAACAGAGATCAATTATATTTTAATGCTTTGTTTATAAGTTTCTTTTAGCGATTTTTTATTTTACAAACAAGTAGAAATATCGCTAAAAAACATTTCTGAATTTTAAAAATAAAACATTTAAGACTAATTTTCTTCATTTTAACAATAATCATTTAATTAAATAATATAATAATAAATTAATTTTGTTTGTCATATTACTAGAAATTCAGACATATGTATACCTTCTACATGTTCTTTATTGTTTTACAAACATAACTTTTCTTTACCTTCTTTATCCATAAAATATTAATTCTATTACCATTTTAAGATTATATAATTACATTTTCACGGCTCTATCGTTGGAATTTATAAGGAAGTTGTTTTATAATTGCATCATTTGACATTTTATAACACAATATTTAAATTATCAGAGGTGCCACAAAAATCGCTTTCGCTTGAATTTCAATTAAATTTTACACAAATTGTATACAAACTTCTTACAAATTTAAGTGAAACTCAAGCAAAAACGATTTCTGTGACACCCCTGAATAATATAATTTTAGTATATTATAGTTTGAATTAATTTACTACTGAAAAACTTCTTCACTTTCCTTTTTAATAAAATATCGTTTTTATTACAATTATGTAACTCCACTTTCACGGTAGAGATCGTTGGGTTTTATGAGGAATGTGTTTTATAATTACATCATTTGACATTTTATAACACAATATTTAAGTTATAACATCTATTCCTTTTTAATAAAATATCGTTTTTATTACTATTTAAAGCTTATATATTTTATTTTATGCCTCCATCAAAGGGTTTTATAATTACATATTTTTCCGTTTAAAAAACAATATTTAAGTTATAATATTAATTAATAATTTAAGTTAATTTATTAAAGATTTGTCATGGTAATCACGACTTTTGTGTGCTCGTGTTAAGGTCACTGGAGTGTGAAGTCAGTTCTGTTTGCAGGTGTGATCAGTTCGATAGCCAATGAATGCAACACCGCCCGCTGTTTTGGGCAACAACAACAACAATAACAACAGCAACAAAGTTTCTTTTCTTTGGGAGTTGAATGCAACGCGTCAATTCGCTTAGCTTTTCGACATGTTGAGCATGTGATGAAGATTAAGTAGAAAATAATTACAAGCTCGGTTCGGAAACGAGCGCGATTGCTTTGTGATAGGGTCGGCAAGAGTGTGTGCGAGAGAGGAGTGTGTGAGAGGAGTGTGTGTGTGTGTGTGTGTATAATTACATAAATGGCTATGTCAAAGCGGTGACAGGACGGCGTCATCGTCTGTCCGTCTGTCTGTCGATCTGTGGATTCGTCAGTCCGTCATTGAGTCGATCATCAATCGTGCGAACTTTCCAGCTTCAATGTTCCGCCCACTTGCAACAACAACAACCAGTTATTTGTGAATATCACTGCCCCATGCGGCATGCAGCATAAAGCACCGAAAACAAAAGCAACAACTGCAACATTTACCTGTTCTCACAGCCTGCACATAAATCGCAAATATAAAAAGGGCCCAAATCAGCGTGTAAAGATACACGAAGGGATGAGCCTGAGCACCGAACGAAAGAGATAGCGAGACACAGTAAGAGAGGGAGAGAGAGGGAGGCAGAGAAATCCCCACGTTATGCCATAAATTTTAAAGTAATTTTCTCTTGGCCTCGGCATAATTTATGGGAAAATATTAAGCTGGCCCAAATAGTTGCTGGCCCAAACTTCTACTAGTTTTTTATAAAAAAAACTATAAAACTATGCCCAAAATTGAGCAATTAAATTAATGTGTCATGATAGACGAGTTCTATAAACTAAACACAAGTAAAAGGAGCTAAAAAAAACATAAAATAAAATGCAGAACTTTCGCACAGCAATTTACAATTTACTTGGCCCCGCTTTTTGTGGTATTTGGCCAGGTCTGAGTTATGGGTCTGCCAACCAGGAGGCGAAGTTGTAGCCTGGCCAGAATGAGTGTGTTTGTGTGTTTGGAGCAACAGGTCACGATTATCTGCATACGCAGCCGCCAATAATTTCAAAATTGGCGCACTTAAACGCAGTTTGGGCATTCCAAAAGTGAAGAAGAGAGGGGGAGAGAGAGGAAGTGAGGGGAAGAAGGGAAGCCTATATAATTTGAAAGTTATTTTGTGCGGCTTGGATCGGATCGGATCGGTTTGGTAAAAATTATTGAGCAATATGCTGATCTGTAAAATCATAAATAAAAATATTGGTACTTAGTCTCTACCTCTACCTCTCTCTCTCTCTCTCTCTCTCTCGCTTACACTGTCTATCTCTCTCTCTCTCTCGCTCGCTCCTTCTCTGTGAACTCTCCTCTTTGCTGGCATTTCGATAACTTTTATGTTATTAGGTGAGAGAGTTGCTTTCAGGCCACAATTGCCTCCGCCTCCTTCTTCTCTTAGCTGGATTTTTTTATAAGTTGCCAGCGCCTCGAGCTTAACGATTGATAAAGTCTTTTTATTTACAAGCTGATAATGATGGTGTAGGCGATTCTTATTTTTTTTCTGGCTCTCTCTCTTCTTTCTTGTAATTTATGAGCAATTTGTGGAGTCAAGTAAAGACAGTGAGTGCAAAAGATTCTGTAGATTGTGGATACTGTTCTTAGGCGCAGTTGTTTAAGCCGCTTTATCAAATCAACTATTTTTTAAACATTGATAAGAGACAGAAAGAGATAGAAAGAGAGGGGGAGAAACCTAGAGAAACTCATAAAAATGTCACAACAAAATGCTGAACTCATTTTTATAACCAAGTCGCTTTACGATGCACATAAAACGAGCAACTTGATGGCGTTATGACAAACAGAAGACTCAAGACACGAACTAACATAAGAACAAGAATGCCTAGCCAAAAGTGTCAACAGACAAACACACACACAGACGGACAGACACACAGATACTCTCTCATACCTAAGCCGATTACGAGGGAACAGGGCAAAGAGAGCAAGAAAAAAAGAAACAACATAAAAATGTCTACTAGAATCGTATTAAGTGTGCCCAGAAATGAGAGAGAGAAAGAAAGAGGGAGATAGGCAGAGAGAGGGAGATAGGGAGAGAGAGTGAGTTGGCGATTGGAAGGGGTATTTGGCTGGTGTCGATGTCACTTTTGTTGCTGCCTCTGCTGATGAGTGTCATTAACATCAAATTACCACAAGTCAAAGTCATGTTGACCAAATTATAAAAAAAAAAAAGAGAACCCAGAAAGGGCCAAGTGAAGCTGGCAAGGCAAAGGAATCAGCGACAGTTAGCTCAAAAGTTATGGAACAACAAATGAAACGAAACCACAAGCAGCACCACTGTGGTCCACACTTGTCCAATCTTAAGGCAATATGAACTGACATTTGCGTACGATCAAGCAAAAGACCGAAAAAATAGAGAGGAGAGATTCTAGAGCTGCAAAAAACTATCGAGTCAACGAATTTTTGCAAATCTAAACTGAATTTAATAGATTCTATATTAAAGATTTAAATTTTAAATAAAAAGCTACTTTTTGTATGAAACGGAGGAAAAAGGTGTTAAAATAGTAATTTTATGCAATTTTTAAAAAATCATAAAAAATACTAGCGAAGAGATTTTTAAAAACATTTTTTTTGCAGTCACTGCTAGAATTGTTTGAAGAATTTTTTTGAGTCAAAACATTTTTTGTTTAAACCCGAGGAAAAAAGTTTCAAAAGTAATGAGTTAAGGAGAGTTTTGTATCATTCAAACGGAATTTAAATGACCTTTCCATTGATGACAAAAAGTACTTGAAGTAGGTTCAACTTTAAATGTTGTCAAAATAAATATGCCGACCAGTGTATAAATTCTCTTACTTAAATGAAACCACAACGAAATTTATGCAGTTGTTTTAAAAACGTAAATTAATCCTGTATTTCATCATCTTAAATCATACTTTAAGAATAGTCAAGATTTTTATTTTGCAGTTTATAAAGAAACTTATCTATAAAGATATTTTTAAGATCTGTATCTATTAAATTAGTTTCTAAAAATAAAGCTATAATCATAAAAAATGGCAATAAAATTATATGATGATGATTTTAATGCCCTCAGTTCATTAAAAATGCGCAAAAAAGGTATTGTGCAAATGTTCATATCTCATTTTATGCCTACTAACGATAGTTTTACAGCTCGTTAAAAAACTTAACTATAATTCTAAAAAATTCAAATACAGTCGAACTTCCCTAACTCGAACTTCCCTAACTCGAAGTCTCTCTAACTCGAACAAAATCGAGTGGCAATACTTGGCAAATTTCATACAATTCTACTTCCCTAACTCGAAGTCTCCCTAACTCGAACCTTTTTTCGTGGATAATGGTGATTCGAGTTAGGGAAGTTCGACTGTACTTGTAAATAATAAATTGCTCAAGCAATCCAGTTTCTATTAAGATTGATCTTGTGGATCTAAATCTGAAGCACACTTAAGAGTTAGGCATGCATAATTATGTTAAACATGCCAAACTCATTCATAAATCTTTTGGCATACGACGACGACAATAAACCCACCCAGGATAATCAGAACTGAGAACTGAGAAAAAAAAAAACAATATTTACATACAAGATATTATTCATTATGTGCCTCTCAATGGGATGAGAGCTGCTTCACGCATTTGTCTGCTCACCCAGCGTCTTTTGTAGGTGATAAAATTTGATAGTAATTTATTATGCGTGAGTCTCAGACGAGTGAATACGTAAGATTGGATGGGGGGCAGCATTAAGATGGGTTTTCGGATGGGTCTGGAGTTAGCGAACGACATCACAAAATGAAATCAATAAACCAGTCAATAAAAACAGAAACAGAAACCGAAACAATTTTAAGATGCAAATTATGCAAATGAGGCGCACGGATTTCGTGTACAGCGATAAAAAAAAAACCAAGACGACGAATTCAAAATCAAAATCAAAACTAAAATCGAAAACTAAAACTAAAGAAATATAAATTTTGTGGCTCTTTCACAATTTTTCTTCTATTTGATATTTGTTTGTGCATATTTAAAACAGTTGGTTAGGCGCCGCGTGGGCGTTTTAAATATAAAAAGGGGCGTGGTTGTGTATAAAAAAAAATATGCCAAAAAAAAAACTTACCTCTTGATGAAGCTGATGATGATGTTGTTGTTGTTGTGTTTGACGGCGCCGGTGGCTCGCCTTGGGGTCGACAGAGACGCTTCCAAAGCAACATCTTAGAGCTGCTGATGTTGTTGATAAGCACAGTGATTACAAGATTTTAATGCGCGTGTTTATTGCAAAATATTGTTAAACATCTGACACACGCAACATTAATTAACGACACGCCTGATTTGCTTAAAATTATAATAATATTTATTTAACTCTTTCAGCTAAATATTTAGCTCATTAAACTGTTTATTTTAGTTTTTTATAATATTCTTGAACGTGTTTCAGACCGGATTGGGTGATTAATTATATATTTTTATTTATTTCAAATTATTTTATAAAATTTATGATGTGTTTTTATATAATTTAAATTTGATTGTGAAATTGTTGATATGTTTTTATCTATTTTAAATTAGTTTATAAAATTGATGATGTGTTTTTATATATTTTAAATTTGATTGTGAAATTGTTGATATATTTTTATTTATTTTAAATTTGTTGATAAAATTTATGATATATTTATTTTTAATTTAAATTTGTTTATAAAATTTATGTTATATTTTAATTTATTTTAAAATTGCTTATAAAACTTATGATATATTATTATTTATTTTAAATTTGTTTTTTAAATGTATAATATATGTATTTTTATTTATTTTAAATTTTTTATAAAATTTATGATATATGTATATATATTTTTTTTTTTTAAATTTTTTTATAAAATGTATGATACATTTTTAATTATTTTAAATTTATTTATAAAATTTGTGATATATTTTTATTTATTTTAAATTTGTTTATAGAATTTTGTGATACATTTTTATTTACTTTAAATTTGTTTATAAAATGTATAATATATTTTTTATTTATTTTAAATTAGTTTATAACACTTCTAATAACTCGTAATTTGTCGAACTGCCGGCGCACGCGCCACACTGCAACGCGCAGGAGTTGAAAGCGGAATCGTTAGTGAAAAGCACACGGCGCACGTGCCACATGCGTTCACATGCAACTGTGACGCTGACGCAGACGCCGACAGCGAAGTGAAAGAGTCTACGAGAACGAGAACGATAGCGACAGACCGACGACAGAGAGAGAGAGCGACTTTGACAGTGAGCGCGACAACAGCAACAAGTGTCACAGTGTCACAGTGTCACAGGTGGTGGCAAAATCAAAGTCTCGAATTGAAGTCAACCTTTTTTGCGCCCTCGCTTTTTCGGAGTTTCCGCAAAAGCTGCGCTTATGTGTGGACTTCCGTTAAGCGGGTTTCACGCGGTCTGCGCCTCACGACGGTTAATTAACGAATAAAAGTCGGTTTTGTGAACATGGCTTAAACGCGGCGGTATCGCTCGGCGTTGCTCGAACAAAACAAAAAAAATGAGTTGAAAAAAAAATGGAAAAAAGAAAATATGTATGTTACACCCAACGACGCGTCGCTGCTTGGCGTTGGCGTTAACGTTAACGTTGGCAGCGCCCATCGCACATTGGGGCCAGTGGAAGCATAAAACAGGTGTAAGCGCGATATGAATGAACGTAAAAACGGTTGAAACGGTTGTGTATGGCTAGATGAACTTGTAGCCGTTAAACTTTACGATTTTCTGGGTGTGGACAATTAGATGATCATTAAATTCAATCAATTAAAAGTTTATACATATATAGATTTTTTGGTAGTTTTTAAAAGTGCACTTAACACTTAATGTCAAAAGTAGGAAAAAGGGGATAAAATGGTCGTTTTTAGGATTTTCAAAAAATTATAAAAAAATACCAGCAAAAATATTTTTGAAAAATTTTTTTTGCAGTCACTCCTTAAATTATTTAAAGAATTTTTTTGCATCAAAACATTTTTGGTAAAAAATCGAAGAAAAAAGTTTCGAAAATTAACTTTTACATAAATTCGAAATTTTCGAAGGGTACTTAATGGGTTAAGGAAAGTTTTATATCATTCAAACGGATTTTTAGTGACCTTACCAATATGTTAACGATAGGGGAACAATTAAGCCCCCAAATCTCAAAATGTTTGCTGTGCCAATAATTATGTTCGCCAGTGTATATGTATAGATTTTTAAAAGTGCACTTAACACTTAATGTCAAATGGCATTTGACACCTTTGTCGCCTGCACCACAATTAAAATTGATTTTAAGCACAATTTATTGGCCTGTATTGAGTCATATATTATTTATTTGTTATTTGGTTACGATTGCATTGCATTAAAGTTTTTTTATAATGAATTGCACTTTTTTAACAGCGCAAAAATTTAATTAAATTATTTGCAAATTCGTAATGTGGTTGCTTAGCTTACCAGCGTTGCCACTTTATGCACTTTAAAGCACTGTGCGCAGCGAGGTCGACGTCGACTGCAACGACGCGCAGTCCTCTGCCCAAGTCTGCCATTTGTGTTTGTTGTTGGTGTTGTTGGTATTTGCCCCAAAAGTGTAACATTTTTTTTTTGCTTGCCTGCTTGCTCTCTCGCCCGTGCAAAGTTCATAATGCACGCAAAGCGGATTTAAAGCCGCATTTCTTTTGTTGTTGTTGTTGTTGTTGTATTGCATATTTTGTTTGCTTGCACATTTATTGCTTTACGCTTGATGCGTTTATATCATGAACGCAGGCGACTTTATGTTTTTTGCTGCTGACCAACATGCAATGTTGGCCCGCATGCGGAAAACCTTTTTTTCTTCTTCTTTATACATATTTCACTGCTTGTCTGTCTATTTGACATATTGCACTTGCTGCCGCTGTCGCTGCTCCCGCTCTGCCGACGTCGCTGCCACCGCGGCCCTGTTCATTAAGCGAATCAGCGTAGCGAAGCATAAAGGCAAATTAACATAAGACAACTTCTTTTTCGACTTGTGGCGGAATTAAAGACCCTTTCTATTGCTATGTACACACATACTACATAGGTACATATGTATGTATGTATGTATGTATGAATATGTATGTGTGTGGCGGCACTGTTAAATTGCTTTGCTCTGCGTCTAATTGCTATACAAATTTTAAACGAAACTTCTTTTTTTTTGTGACAGGTCATAGCACCAACAACAATGTACATACATACATATGTACATATGTATTTGTATTGTTCTTGCACAGGTCGCGGAAGTTTCATTATTCACAAAAATAAAGATAGCTTTGCCTGCACTCTGTGAAGCATGCAAGTCATTTAAATACCTCATTTTTAAACTTTTTAAGAAATATTACTTAATCACAATGCTTGCTTGAAAAACCGTTGGAAATTAAAACAATCGGTAGTTTTCAGTGTGGTTATCGATTACGTTTCCAATAAGAGCAATGCTCATTGTTTCGATAAACTCCATTAAACGCAAGTCGATAGATGATTATCGACCTATCAATTTGTGCATAACCACAGTGATGCCAAATATTTTAGGGAAAAAAAGACAAAACGGACAAAGAAAACAGGGAAAAAAGCTAAACCAGACAAATCTTTCCAAAAAAAAAATCAAATTGGCATCACTGCATACAACTAGAATGAATTGGTCGAAGACATTAAAATTTTTATATGCATAAAAATATTAAATTACTATTTATACTATTTTAACATAGTTGGTACACAAATATTGAAAATGCAAGCGACTATTTTCCGATTACCACACTTATTCGTAAATAATTTCAGCTTGATTTGCGCTTGCGTGCCTTGCAATTGTTATGAGTATGTATGAATATTCATTCATAAATATGTGTGCAGATGCGCAACAATGTGTATGTATAGTATGTATGTAACACTGCCACATAACAACGGGTGCGTGTTTGTGGCAACAATATATTGTTGCCATGTCAACTCTGGCTTAACAAATTTACAAGTAAAATCGGAATTTTGCAATTCAACAAAGACACAAAATAAAGATGTCGCGAACATTGAGGCAGGATTATCGAGCTGCAGATTTTCAGCAGCTCAGTCAAATGATACGAAATCATCCGCTGATGAAGACGGAAACGGAAACGGATCAAATGCAGCTTCAAAAACTGCGCACTCCCGAATATCGCACCAAGTGCGTGATGAGAGCTTCCCTCGATGACATTGCGCTGGGAGTAAGTGTGAAAACAGAAAAAAAAGAGAATAATATTTTGAAATTTGATTTTAGAATAAATTTGTTTATCAGGAATATTTGTTAAATTTAGACAATATGGGGATAAAATATGTATGACTTTGAAATGTTAAAAAAATCTTTAGGAAAATGCCAAACCTAAAAAATTCAAAGATTACCGGACTTTGTTACCGATTGGGATTGTTTTTTTTTTCTTCGGAGTCCCAGATTGTATTCTTTTCTGTGAGAAGAATTTATAAAATCCCAGAGCTAGGATTCCGGAATAAAATCAGTCCGATGCATTAGAAGTTCGGTTAATCCTGGATTTTTTTAAGCCAAGTACGAAATACTCGATTCAAGTACTATTTTTTAATTTATTCTTAGCAAATATTTTAATTATCAAAGTTATAAACGATTTTTTTTAGATAAATCAGATGTTTAAAGCAGCGGTGGGCACGAAATCTGAATTCTACCTAAGTTGGGAGCAGCCACTGCTCCCGGAGCCACTGCGTGCCCACCGCTGGCTTAAAGTTTTTTTTGACTTTTTTAGTGCTGACTACTTTGACTATTTTTGCCATTTTATCCAAATATTGTGTTAACTTAATAATAATATTCTGAATACATACTTAAAAAATTAAAAAATTTTAATTTTAAACCGTTTTTAATTTTTGTGATATATCCGTAATTAATCCTCAACCCCCGGCAGATCAATCTCTACAAGCTGCAGTTGGGAGGAGGAGGAGGAGATAAACCTGCTGCTGCCAAAACGGAAAAGATCAAATTTGCGCCCGTTGCCGTGGGCAGAAGTGCCTGCAAGTCCGGCAAACCGCCGACCACGCCCTTTATCAAGGTGCTGCTGCGCCAGACGCCGCTGGTGGTGCTGTTCGAGCGCCCCAGCATGACGGCGGAGCTGGACAGCGAGGAGGGTCGTCAGGTGCTGGCGGATAATCAACGCTACGCGGAATTGCTGGCGGGCACGGACAAATCACGGCGTACCGTCGACGCCGACACACAAACGCTGACGGCCCTGAAGAAATCCCGACTGGTGAATACGGAACGTCTCTGCACCGATCATGTGGCCTCGTATGTGTCCAACTTTGAGATGTTTGACACGTATAAAGATTTGGAGGCATCCACGAAAAAAGTGCAGGTACAGGGCGAACAGGAGATGCAGGTGACGACTTATACAGTGGGCGGCGTGGATCAATTTGTGGGCATCAATAGTCTGCCCAGTTTTCGACTTGCCCTCATGCTGACCATGCGCATCCTGGCCAGCAATGTGTTTGAGCCGCAGCAGCGACGTTTTCGCAACATGACGCCACCCGATCCCTTTGCCGAGGACGTACAGTTCAAGTACCGTCTGAGGCTTCTCTGGCGTCTCAGTCCACCATCGTCGGTACCATCGGTGCGTCAGGCCGTAACCGCTGTGAGTTTCTGTCCCAACAATGGGGACATTTTGGCCGTGTCCTATGGCATCTATACCTTTGCCCAGCTGGCGGCTCCAACGCGTCGTGGCTTTGTCTATGTGTGGAACATCAAGAATCCCGTGAATCCGGAACGTTGCTATGATTACAAGGTGCCCGTGGTCACTGTGCAATTCTCGCCAGTTGCTCCACAGCTTTTGGCCATTGGCCTGCACAATGGTGACATCGAGGTCAGGGACATTTCCCAGCCGGATCTACCGCCATTGGCCAGCTCCCAGCGCAGCAGCTCCGTGCACTTTGAGCCCGTCACGGCCATTCAATGGATCCAGCGCAGCGACGGAGATGTGGGCGGAGATGACGATGACCAAGACGTCATCACGCCCTTTTTGGCCGCTTCGCAGTCGGGCGCTGTTACCAAATATCAGCTGATCAACAGTCCGCATCTTTTGGGCTTTGAGCATCAGCGTTTCCAGCGTGCCGAGGGCGAGCTGGAGGGAATTCCATTGCAGCGTCCAGCACCGGAGATTCCGCTACTCGCCAATCGTCATCCGCAGTGCCTGGAACTGGTGCTTGATCCGGTGCAGACGGACATTTACTATGTGCTCACCGACGAGGGCACACTGTACAAGTGCTCCACCAACTATCCACTGCAGCATCTGGAGCTGCGTCAGGTGCACGAAACGCCCGCTGTCTGCATGGACTTCTCCCCCTGGTCACCCAAGTTGTATCTGACCTGCGGCAGTGATTGGTGAGTCTGGGGGTTAGAGATAAAGAGAGAGAGGGGGATTAAGGCTGGAATATGACTTGAATTATTGCGAAGAATATAGAAAATTAACTTTCTTTAGAGTAGAAGAGCGGTGGGCACGAATGGGCTCCGGGAGCTAGTAGCTGCTCCCAACTTTATGTCTGTCCATTCGGCGCCGAGAAGTCGCACAATAACAACGCAAACAAGACTCACGAGCAAGCTAACATAGGAGCAGCTTAAGTCGAGGCATTTTTGACACTTAAAATTTATGACCGTCATAAAAATTAACAACAACAACATAGACATTTTTTTTTTGCTCGCACATTTGGGTGATCGACAAAGTACACAGGTAGACTTTAATAGGGTTGATGTGTTTGATGTTGTTGTAGTGCTCCCGAATTCAGATTTCGTGCCCACCGCTTAAGTAGATAAAAGCAAAATTCAAAAATGTAACTTAAAATCTTATTTCAAAGATCTTTTTCCTAACTATTCAATAAGGAGAAGCGTCCACTTGAAGAAAAAGAGGAGGAAACGCAGCAAGAGTTTATAACAAAATTGATCTCTGCAAAATTTTATATAATTTACAAAATTACAATTAAAAAAATACTTAAATAAAGGAGCAAAAGTTTGAACTCTGTAAAAAAAAATAGCATAAAAAGGCGGAAAAGGCTATTGTTCGAAATCCCGACTATAGGATACCCGTTACTTATTTAAATTTAAAAAAAAATTGCATCGCATACTTTTAGGCACTGGCATTGCTTGCAACTTAAAACAGGCATTACCACCTTTCTATTTGTTCGAACTTATTGCGATTAAGACGCAAGATAGCTAATAATAGTACTTAAAATTACATACAGTTCAACGAACATAATATACTCTTTTACTTAGTGATTTTCCCAAACTTTTCAATCTTTTGAGAAGAATAAATCGAAAAGATCGAAAACGGACTTGAATTCGGGCAAAGTTTAAAATAAAAAGTGTATATTTTCCTTACCAACTCCAACTCATAATCTCCTCCATTGGCAGGTGCATTCGCATCTGGTTATCGGGCATCATCGCCCCAGTGATCACATTGCAGCATCATCTGTCGCCAGTTCATTGCGCCCGCTGGAGTCGCACCCACTCGACGATATTGGTGTCCCTCAGTCACACCACTGTCGATATTTGGGATCTGCGCTACAGCACCCTCAAACCGGTCTCATCCACCACAATTGATGCCAAGATTTGTTATACAACGTTTCGGTGAGTGCAATTCTCCTGAATTTACTGCCGTAGTTTTCACTGCATTTTCCTACACTTTCATCTACAGCTTTGCGCACTGTGGTCGCTCCTTGGCCGTGGGCAACGAGGCTGGCAATCTGTTGATGTTGTCCTTCGAGGATATGCCCTTTCCACCTCACTTTCAGTACAGACAGCTGAAGCGCGCCATCTACAAGGCGCTGTCCTTGGAGCCGGCACTGAAACAGCAGGTCAAGAGCGTTGGACACTTTGGGTATCCACGTGGCGAGAAACTAACGACAATGCAATAATATTAAACAAAATAATCATTTAAAATAGCATACAAGTTTGTTATCTTGCATTAAAAAATAAATATATTATTTAACAATTGAGCGTATATCTAAAATAAATTAAAAAAGAAATAAACTTTAAATTTTACAGTGAAAATTTCAATTAAAACAAAATTTACTAACACTAAATTCAAGTATTTAAAAACTAAATTTTAAACTTGAAAATAAAAGATATAAAAAAGAATAATATGTATATGTATGTGGAAAGTTCTGATAAATTTGATAAAATAAATTATTTAAATTAGGTTACATTAAAAATTTTGAAAATTTTAAATTTTAAAATAAAATATATATAAAAAAATAACATATGCATATGGAAAATACTGATAAATTTCATTAAATAAATTAATTAAAATAAGTAACCTTAAAAATATTGAAAAACAAAAAAATTTAAAATTAAGATATTATAAAAAGAAATATTGAAAATTTTTAATTTGAAAATAAAAGATTTAAAAAAATAACAAATGCAAATGGAAAATTCTGAAAAATTCCATTAAATAAATGTATTAAATTAAGTTACATTAAAAATATTGAAAAACACAATATTTTAAAATTAAGTATTATAAATAGAAAGGTTTACAAGCTGTATACTTAAAAATTATACCTTAAATTGCAAATTAATCAAAACTAAAATTTTAAAAATTTTGAAGACTATTTAATAATATAATACTTTACATTTTTATAAGAAAATATTAGACATAAAAACCATTACGGTTTGAAAATATAAAGATTTAACAAATTGGAAAATTCTAAAAATAAAATAATATAAATAGAAGAGTTGTACAAACTGTAAACTTACTTCAAAGTCACTTGACTGACTTATAAATGGAAAATCCCTACCAAAAATCGAGTTCCACATTGTTATCGCAACATAGTTGGCCCAGTTTGAAGGCTTCCTGCTTATCAGCTGTTTTGGCATTTGCATACAAAGCTAATGCTCGCACCTTGGGCCACCTGATAGCCAGATATGTGTAGTTTAAGCCAAGTTCAAGCTGTTGCTGGTGACGTCGAGGCCTGTCTGTGGTTTCTGCGGTGACTCGACTATTTGTTTTCCCATTTTCCGTTGAATTTGACATTTAGTTGGAGTCCATCAGTTGGAACTGCAACGTTCAGCGCTCAACATGCCACAACTACTGCGTCAGAATCTGCTGCTGCCCGCCCCGCCCACCGTGACCCTGCACGATCCGCGGACTCAGCTGCGTCGCCTGCCGCCCGCCTACAGCACCGCCCAAACTCCCTTTAGTCGGGACAAGGACTTTGCACCACAGCTGCGCTATCAGCTGGAGCTGCCGCGCAAACCGAAGCTGCGACCCTGCAAGGTCATCTTTGTGGGCGACTGTGCCGTGGGCAAGACGGCGATCGTCAATCGGTGAGATATTTTTAGAGATATTTTAGTTTTTAATGTAATTTAATGTAATTTAATTTAGTTTAGTTTAGTTTAGTTTAGTTTAGTTTAATTTAATTTAATCTAATTGAATTTAATTTAATTTCCTATACATCCTAGCGATACAAAGATATCCTTATAAATTAATGCACCAATCTCAATTAATTGTGTAGGTAAATTTTTCACATTTCAATGCTTATGCATATTTATTAAGAATCAAAATTAAAAAAAATGTAGTATTATTTATATACTATAGATTGTTCAGTGCTTAATTTATTTATTTCATTTCTGTATAAAATCTATTTTAATACTTATAATACTTTAATACTTATATTTTTTTATCCATTTATATTATTTTGAATTTTTTAGCTTTTTATATTTAATTTTGATTTATTTTTTTATTTTTTCTTTTTCATTTTTATATTTTATTATCCGTTTATGTTATTTTGTATTTTTTAGCTTTTTTATATTTAATTTTGATTTATTAACTTCTTTATTTTTAAATTTTTATTATATTTTCATTGTAATTGTGTAATTATAAATATGTATCTTT